>JABSTT010002541.1:0-38093 GCA_013339685.2 Hyalomma asiaticum | reverse complement strand
TTTTTCTAGTGATGGCTCATTTAGTTCTATGCTTTGCACATCTGTTCCAGCTTTTTTTTTTTTTGAAGAGATCTTCAGTGGTTCATAATTTTCAGTTCTGAGAATCAAGCGAGACCTTCAGCTATGCTCGGCCATTTGAGCTCAAGAAAACTTGCACGAAATTGAATAATCCAAGCTTTCTCTATAGCAATACAGAGGTAGGCTCTTAAATTACTCCTCATGTGGCTAGCTACCTCTGAAACCGTGATAAATGGGCTTCAACTATAGCCACTTTGTCAAATGAGCCATAGGTGCTTGACAGGTAGGGAGGCTGTGATGAAGTTCCGCTTGCACCAGCATTCCCTGCAGTAACCAGCTCCTCTACGGTGGATAGGAGATGGCTAACATAACCTGCAAACACAATGTATTTATTAATACAGCAATGAATCAGCTACTTCCCTCTGTAAGCAACATAGATCAAGCAGCAGCAGATGAATGCTACCAACCACTTGAGCAGTTTCACAAACGTTTGTGCCATCTAATGCATACATAAACATTCTGCACTGACAACAGCGAAATGGGTCCTTCTTTCTATTTTTTTCTTTTTTTGCATGGTACTTTGCTTATCATGCACTAATTAAGGCTCACAGTCATTTGGTGCTTCTTTCACTTCACTCATATTACATCCTGAGGTATCACTTATTTTTCGAGGATTGATAAGCTTAGAAAGCATGGCAGCACCGGCAATTATTTTTTTTCAAGGATTTACAGCTTCCAATTGTCAACCTATCTGTAATAGAATTGTGTTACCCTGAAGAGGGTTGGCTAAGAGCATAGTCTTTTCTTTTTGTGCAAGTGGGGCCAGGCTTTTACATCAGCACTCCTCACCATTGAAATTGCACATGAATGTA
This sequence comes from Hyalomma asiaticum, assembly GCA_013339685.2. Classification (NCBI taxonomy): domain Eukaryota; kingdom Metazoa; phylum Arthropoda; class Arachnida; order Ixodida; family Ixodidae; genus Hyalomma; species Hyalomma asiaticum. The sequence continues at coordinate 37,203 of JABSTT010002541.1, read as the reverse complement.
TTCATAATACAATAGTTATTGCTTTCTGTAACATATTGAAAAGGTCAAGTGGGCCATCCTCTCCATTCCAAGAGTGAAGAAAAGTTTGCAATGGCAACAGGCTTTTTACCTACCTTAGCACTAATGCAACTAGCAACTACAGTGCCCTTCAAAATTTCCTCAGGAACTTCATAAAGGCCAACTCACTGGCTAAGGCCCCCGAACACAAAGTTGTGGGTTTAATGCTGCTTAATGAAGCCAAATTTCAATGCGGTGAAATGCAAAAACAAACCTGTGCACATACCTTGCAGGTGTACACTGCAGATTCCCAATAGCTTAATCAAATAAATTTAATGCCAAATTAAGTCTTCTTAGCATGGATGCTCTTTCACAAGCATAGCTTTTCCAGGCTGAGGCACCATACCTAGCATGCATTTCTGTGATGATAATTGCCTGCGCAACTGAGTACCTGAACTGTTGTCCAGTAAAATATCAGAAGTCTTCTGCCAGTATTTGGCTAGAATTTATCACTTACAAGACAGGCACTCTTTCCGAAAGGCCAAGCCTACACTTCAGCCACTTTATGTACATACCATAAGACGGTGGTTCCTTGATGGCACAAGCAACAGCATCTCCTTTCCTTGCCTTCGGGTGCTTGATCTGCCAACGGAGCTCGCCACTCTGTGTCCGCGCCTGCATTCTGTCCGCATTTTCGTTGTAGTGCAGAGCAGCCAGCTGACACCTGCAAAAAAATAATTTGCATTAGTGGTAGCCCTATAACGCTCTGCAGAAGCTTCCACAGAAAAAGCACAGCCGCATCAGCCAGAACATTAACAAGATTAATTGTCACTGGACAAAATGCGGCAATGCACTAACTGGCAAAAAGCTATATGTTCATAACTTGTACAAAATTAAATAAGCGAAACCCCGTTGTACAATTTAGCGCACAGCACAACCAGCCTTCCATGAATCAGCTAAAGCCGTGGGTAGGACATGCAATGGTATTTCAACATTTTTACATCAGGAAACTAGCACACTGTTTACTGGCATACCTAAGGAAGTCAATATAGCGCAGATACACATGCAATGCACCTGCTGGATGGCCTTTCACTCATGTATGTTGCCATGTGCACACGAGCGCTAGATAAGAAAACGGCTGCACCGAGTATACATGGTGCCATCGAGACACCTAGACCAACCATTCTGCAAACAACTGCTCCTTGTGAAAACGCCGAAAAGGTGGACAAGCCCAGACTGACCAAGCAGTAAAATGGGCAAATAAATATACATGTCATGTAAATAATATGCATTAGCTCTAATGTCGTTCCCACTACTACGTACCATTCTACATACCTGTGGCAGTGGCTCAGCTGGCCAGAACACGAGACTGAATAGCGGCAGCCATATTTTGATAAAGTTGAAAAGCAAGAATGTCCACATAACTGCATTGTTGTGCCACTTAATAGCACTCCAAATGCTCTAAGTAACTGGAGCCCTCCACTGCCCACCACACCTCAGAATAATTTGGTGTTTTGGCACTGAAACCACAGAATTATATCTTTCACAACACCGTTCTACATGATCATCACTGCATGCGGCTAGCCTTATTCTTCCTCCTCTTACTCTATCCCTTTCTCTCTGTCAATGTATGCCTCTTTCTTTCATTCTTCCTTTCTCTCTTTTTCTTTCTTCCTCCTTCCTCCTGCCTTTGTTTCACACTTTCTTTTTCCTTCTTTCCATGCTTCTGTTCCTTCCTTCCTTTGGTAAAACACAAAGGAATCTGTATGGCTAACCTATGTTCACAACACTTGTAAGCCAACACGAGCTTCGCTTGAAAAAGGAAAGAAAGACGATGGTGAATAAACAGAAGAGGAAGAATAAGAGAGGATGACGAATGAGTAGAGAAAGAAGTGGATGAAGTCGGTGAATAGAATAACACGATGAAAAAGAGGAATGAGGTGAAGAGGAAGTAGAGGAAGAAAATGAACATAGAAGAGGAAGAACAAGATGAAGAAGACACCAAAAGAGAAAGAAGAGGGCACGTAGTAAATCTAGCTTATGCTGCCACTGTGCTGCATCCTCCATACAGGCCTGAGAATTTATTATGCCTTTTCTTGATCAGACACAACATCTGTGGTCGGAGGGAAGCGCAATAAAAAGGAATTTCTCATAGACTATAAATTAAACAATGCTGCTTATATCTTTTTTTTTCCTTTCTGTCTGTTGATCTCTGTTTTCTCTATTCCAGTTTCTCTTTCTTTCACTAAGTCATTGGTGCAATGTGACCTTACATTTCTCATAAATGCGTGTTGTGGAAGCATGGGTGTATAACCTAGTCGTTATGATGCTCATCTTCAGCCCATGGATACCAGGGTTCGAATGCTGCCTGGCCAAGGAATTTTGTTTTACTTCTTATTCTGTTTTTATTTCTTTTTATCTCTCTTCCTCAGTTTCTTTTACTATCATCCATACGAAGTTGCATTATTATAGTCGTCACAGCTGCAAGTTTCACTGACTATAACGCTCCCACGATTGCACGCACAGAAACACCCAACAAGGTCAACAGGGGTGCAAATGTCCATCGCAGCTCAATCTCTACACCATCGAACAGGTTATCCGAAGGTTGTAAGTTCCATCCTCACTAATAGCAAGTTGTTTTTATGTTGGCTTTCATTCCTTTCCATTTATTTCATAATTACTACACGGCAGTTAAAGAACTACAAATAATGTCCCATATGCTTTGCTTGCATTCCTTATTTGTTGGCTTCATTAGGTTGTGCCCAACCAAGCAACAATCCCTTGATCCACTCCCCTTCTTACACCATTATCTAGTTCTTCATTGCTGCTGAAACTAACCTTTGCTGACGTGCCATGAATCAATTCGGTGACAGATGGCAGGCTTTTCAGTCTTAAAGTACTTTCTTACTTGGCAATGCCTATCTGTGACCACCTCATGAACCTCTACGCCACTGCTCTCCAAGTGCTGCAGCGCCCTCTTGAGTCCCTCGAGCTCCATGTGGTTGCTGGATGCGACTTCATTTGACTGCATAAAAAAACAATTGAACAAACAGAAAAATTCCCGTTTCACAGTTAGTGCAGAGAGGGATTTGTTACCTGGACAAGCCTGACGTCAACTACACGATTCACTGTCGTTTCGATCAGGGAGTAAGTGCCATACTTGGCAGTGTAGCCAGGAGAGTCAGCTCGGCTGTCTCCGGCCACCTTTACTCCACATGATCTGAACCTCTGCAGTAATTGCTGCTGCTGCTGTATCCACACCTGCAGTGGCACATGATAGAAAACTATACATGCTGATGACAGTACATGTGGTATGTTTGAGGAAAGGCAATCTTTTATGCATAATTGAAGTGGGCAAAGACACTGTCACAAAGGAAAAGTAGAAGATGCTTTCTCGCATGTAAAGATGATGAAGTGGCAACTGTGGAGGCTCCCTATACAGAAGGGGCCACAGCTAAAGTGAACTTTGTGTACCATACCAATCCAAGCCTGCGCCTTTATGGGTGCGTTTTAGTGAACAAATGTCTTCTCTTCTTGCCTTCCACCTGCCATTTTTCCTCTGCCTGGCAGTGCATATTTCACCTCACTTATTAGCAGAAATAAAAACAACTTTAACCCTATACGTATCTACCTTCCAGTTACACCTGTGCTAAGTTGATTTACTGACATCAACAACACTTCAGCTTTTTGTTGTTCTAACCTCAAAATGCATTTCTTGCCATGAAATTGAACTTTTGAGCACAGTAATCATGAATTCTGGTGTTTCATCCACTAACATGCCTGCTGCCTCCATCATTCAAGCCATTGTGTGTCAGGAGTCAGCAAATTTGGGCTTTTCCTCCTTTCACACTGTCCGTGCTGCTGCCTCAGAACAAGCCTCACTTTTTGCATGTTCTAAAAACCAGGGGTGTAGTGAGGGGGGTGTTTCAGTACCAAACACCCCTGTAAATTTTCCAAGTGCCACCTAACCGCCCTCTCCCCCTTTCCTTTTCACCTTCTTCTCTCCCAACCATCTGTTTACACACTGCATTATATAACACCCCCTGAAAAATATTTATGCCTATGCCACTGCTCAAAAGCCTCTATGTTAGTGTAACATGGAAGGTACAAGCATGATCAACCTATCTGCTGCACTTGCTTTGTTGTGGGACACACTGCGCGTAATAGCTTATATGCAACCAGACTGGCCCAAATTTCTGTCAACCAGGAACATGTCCCTACCCCTCATTTGACCCCTCTATGCTGTATGGCACTTACGATTTATACCACGATCTACATTCATGCAACAATTTTCAATACCTTATTGACTGATGGTATCAGGAACTCCTGCTGGATACGATAGTAAGTTCTAGAAGAGAAGCATGCAATGCCAGCATTCCGCAAGAGGCGCAGGGACTGGGTGGGGCTTCCACCAGTGAAAAGAATGCTGGCAGCTATGGCGACATTGTCCAGTGCATAGTTCCCACTCTTTGGCTGGCTCTGCCATGTCAACAGATGGCCATCTTTGCACAAGGTCGTTATAGTGACCATGGAGCCAAACAGCTGCAAAGAGATTAAAATAATGTTATGCAATATTTTAAGAATGCTTTTCAACCTATCCACATGACACTATTTTGTAGGATTCTACTGTATGAAAGTGCAATCCAAGCAGACAAGCGGGTTCTAGATTGGTAAAGTGATGGAGAAGGTCATTAAACGCTAACAACTGCAGCTTGCAAACTGAAATGCAGACTTTTCACAAAGTAACAAGCATACTGGTGTGTAAGATAATTTTGATATACCTCTACTGATGATTCCGCGTCAAGGCAACACACCCTGCAAAATTTTGTAACTTCCAGAAGGTTATCTTCATAAACGATTAACTTCCGGGGTCTTTGTGACCCTGTTGGTGCAGTTTCTTCCACTGATGACCTGCAAATCACACATCTTTGAGCACTTTCAGTGGCACTATCAGTGTTACAGTCACATATGGCACTTGCAGTGAATCTTTAATATTAGTGAAGCCTACTTGCAGCACCTTCTGTAGCCTCACTGCTATTTGTGCAGTCATTAAAATAAAAATTAAGATAAATAGTTACACTGAGAGCAAAACAGTTTGCTTACTCAACAGAATCCATCCAAGAAGGTTCATATGTTCTGTCTGCAGAATCGTCTCTGAAAGATGGCAAGTCTTCCTCAGCGTCGCTAAGCATAATCGGAGTGGACGCTTTTTGATGCATCTCTTCAAGCAGCTCAATGTGAGAAATTGTGACATCTGTTTGGCATCCTGTAATGTATTACATGAAATACTGCTACTTTAACTAGGACAAAAAAACACAAAAAAAACAAAAAAGAAACGAAATTCAGGAGAAGTAGAGCCGGCTGCACCAAATTCCTGTCTTCAAGGTAATCAATGTGAAATGAAAATGTTTGGTGAGGTCACTTACAGGAAGATAAACCTAAACAAACAGGATAACGAAAGCTACAGTATCTAATTTGCATGATTCCTCAGAAGTGCTAAGTCCCACAACCATATAACACATGCTAGAATGGGCTAAAAAATGTGAACTCCCAATCATGAATTATTTGAAGCCAAATGAAAACGTAGGGGTACAATCAAAAGAAGGTATTTGCATTCAACTTTACTTTCTTGTACTGCATATTATGTTCACATACATTTACAATGTCGTAAAAGTTGCAATGGTTGCAATAACAAAAGTTGCGACACCGGGACAACTTGGGTGAGTGTGGAAAGAGTGGTACACAACATTCCTTTGTCTTGCAGGAAGTGGTATATTGGTCAAACAACCAGGTATTTCACCAACCGATTAATCGACCACCGAGCTACTTTGAAAGGACAGCATTTGGGCCTACAGTGCAAAGGGTATAATTGCCAGCTGTTGCTGTGTGAAACCAAGGTGGTGCCTAGGGGAAAAGACACAACTGGATCAGAAATAGCAGAGGCATTCTTTTTATTAATAATTCAAGTTTGTGTGTAGAAATTATCTAACCACTAGTTGAAAGTTTCACACATTTCTTTGTATCATGATGTTTACACATCCATATCTCTCAATAAACCTTAATTTGCTGGTCTATGCCTGTGGTGTGCACCTCCACTGTCCCCTAGATTGTTGCACTTTTTGTCATCATATGTGATGAGTATTCATTGCTGTAAATTTGAAGAAAAAAATATAGCGAAGATAGGATAAGGAAATGTTCCAAGCTATAGGAAGTTAAACACACTTTAAGATTTGGAATGCTGTTTATTCTACGAACTGCCAGTGAATGAGCACCATCAAGAAAGTGGGCAAGCTCAGCGGGGGAGAAGAAAAAAAAGCCAACATTCAAAACCGTGTTGTAATGCAATAGCCACAATGTTTATCCGGACTTACAAAAACAAAGGCTGAAATCACAACTTATATATGTGCTCATGGTTACGCCTCTTAAGCATGCATTTGTGTATGCTTATTTCACTTAGAATGACACGCGCAGTTTTGCGCAACGATTTGATACATCACCTAGGTTACCATAAGGTGGAGCAGTTTTAAGTGAAAGTTCCACATTTCATTTTCTGCTACCTCCAGCAAGAAACGAAGTGTTGTCCTTTCCCTTCAACTCCATAGTTATCAAAATTTCAATATCCAATGATGGAACTTTAGTAATTCCTAGTACTTATGCCGTAGAGCTGCTATGCACCACATGCTGATGTTAATGTCTGCAGATTGCATATTTACATTCTGGGGAACACGCAGCTTCCTTCTTATAGTAGGCACACCAACAGAAAAAATGTAGTCCTATTTTTTGTTTGGCTGCAAAAAGTAGCCATGCACTAATTAATTCATGGACTGCCATTTGCTTCAACAGTGTCGCCCTGCCACAGTGGTCTAGAGGCTATGGCACTTGGCTGTTGATCTGAAGGACACGGGGTCGTATCATGGCCACGGTGGAAGTGGAATGTTGAGGCCCATGTACTGTGCAATGTCAGTGCACTTTAAAGAACCCCATATGGCCGAAACGTCTAGAAGCCCTCCCCTACAGTTCCTCTCATAATGATATCATGGTTTCGGAATGTAAAAAACCAGAAATCAATTGAAAAGAAAATCTTCCTCTATAGAAGCTCAACAGAATGCCAAGATTGTCATGTCATATCAAGAAATGCTACTCAAACGAACTCTGTGAGCATCATGCACCATAACACTTTGTGGTGAGCCTGCTGACACAGCTTTAAAAAAAATTAACAGCTCTGCCATAACAGAGAACAAACGATAAACATACATACCAACTTCAGCAGTCACCTGCACATTTTGCACACTCATGTTCCTGGTCTTGGGCATTACAAGAGCCTGGGTTGCTTTTGACGCCGCTTGCACCCAGCTTTGCGTTTGGGCATCCTGCTTATGACCCTGCTGTGTGGGAACTGCCGGGTGCACAACAATCACACTGCCACCTTCAAAGGGAAATGGCGAATCTATAGATATAGAATGAGGCAGAAAGCAAATCATCTTAGTGCATCGTTAGTGTTGGGCTGTAATATGACACACACAAGAGAAAAGCAGCAGTGCAAGGCCTGGAGGCTTGAAAGTAATAAATGTCCTTTGCAAAGCACCAAACTCATTTCCAGTGGCATCATGGGTTGGCAGTGTGAACAAACAATCTGCACTTTTCTTTCTGGCTTCAGTGTCGTCATCATACTCACGTGTGCTTACATTCCCAGGCACTTGCTCATACCCTTGAAAGAAGTACGAACGTACTTGTTAGTGAGTGTGCCAGTCTATGGTCAAATTAACATAAGTCCAAGGTGCTACCAATTAACTCCCTGTGATGACGCAGTCACAGTTCGAATGAATGACTAAGGATCGAACCACCTCCACAAACCGAAATGAAGATAAATGACCGGCAGCCGTTCCTACTGGCTTCATTTAATTACGTACGTTGACCCATGAACGTCTGCACGCTATCTTTCTTTCTAGACAACAGATGTGATGTACTTATATCAGACCTCATATTGCAAATGAGCTCAAGAACGCGAAATCGTGCGCCCGCTCACAGCTTCCTATATAAAGTATATAAAGGAGACTGCGGTCCGCTTTACTGGCCGCTAGCAGCTTGAATCAACGTACCTGTGCTTGTGAACTGTGCTGTTTCGTCGACGCCTGACGATTCGCACGGGCTTTCGCATGATCTCTCAGTGTCAAACCATTCCTGAAAATGATTTTTTTACCGTAAATTAGAAAGGCAAGTGCGATAATCTGATGCACATCGCAACTCTCGTGGCCCAAACAATATACACACCTCGCAACACAGACGCTTGCAAGTGGGCTCTGCTGCTGGGCTTCCATCGCGATGCTTTGCTGAAGAAGCGTACAGCGTTGGCACAGCGTCAGGCTCCAAATATTTCTTCTTCGTTAGCAAGCCGAACTCCGCAAGGTACTGCAGGTTGCCGGCGCGGTAGCAATTAGGGGCAAAATGCAACGAGCAAATGAGGCTTCGCTTGGCTGGGATCCACTCACGGCTGCTATCGCGAAGCGCAAAATCTGTCCAGATTTGCCTACGAGCTGGGTCATCAGGAAATTTGTGCATGCTAACATCGCCTCCGGTTTTAGAAGTGCCCCCATTGACGGCACAGAAAGTTGGTGCCATCACGAGACATGCGATGAGGCGATCGGGAGAAGCAGTCCTTTCGCAAGTCCACAGACGTTTCAGTGCTCGATCGTACTGTGAAACGTCTCAGCAAATCGGGCAGTGCAGTGGACAGCCACGAATGTCACACGTCGTCGACCGTGCAGCGAACACCTCCTGAGAGTATCGTGACAACAAGCACAGAGAAAAGGAGCCACTACAACGAGCACATGGGCGCACGGCAGAGTTCGGCACTTCCGTTTTATTTTTGTTTGTGACGTCATCACGACGCGCGTAGGGTTTCATACGTTTACACTGGTATACACTACGTCACAACTTTTGCGAGCGAGCCGTGTTCTGTCGTCATAATATTGTCCATTGCGGTGGGGCTGCCTTACAAATGCTCGGCGACGAAATTTTAAAATCAAAATAAAATATCTTATACGCATTTCCCGAATCCGGTGTGTGGCGAGCGTTAACGTTTCATGGCAACGAAACGAAAAATGTCTTCTTTGAGCCGCCTCAAAATCGTGTCAGTACTCCTTTAACACCTTGTATCACTTGCACGTACTAATCACCCTAATTAACTAACAAATGCAGAGCAGTTAGCCAGACTTTCTCTTGTCATGAAGTATCGCCTTGCCTCAGCCATGCCCAGCTACGTACCTCTAGTAATACCAGAATAACCCTGTACACCTAGCACCACTATGCAACACCTGCACACACTAATGATTCCAATTAACACGAGGCCTACATAAGCGAATATTAACCTAATAAAACTTTATTGCTGCATCGCCTTGCTACGTCTGTATATACTAATTAACCAAATTGCTCTACACAACTAGTACCACCTCGCAATGCCTCGCATACTAACGTAATTAACATGAGCATCTAATTAAGCAAATTCAGCCAGCACCTCTTGGAACACTTGTGCATACTAATCAACCTAACACCTGATTGCCCTAACTAAGAAAAATAATCTAATTAGCGTATTGCGCTGCACATCTAACGCAGACAGCACCTGTCGGCAGCCATGGTCTCCCTAAACATTTGGAGTGGAGCATCCTCTCGCAGATGGCGTCCGGCTTTCAAGATACGTTCTTATCAAATATGACAGTGAACATGCCAAACATAAGGAAAGGCCTACTGAAAGGCGCAACTTTCTTTGACGTACTCTCGCTGCGGCATTCAAGGAAAAGCTTTAGGAAGAAGATCACTGCCAAAAGCAACGCCGACGAATCATATGCGTCACCGGCACGTCAAAGCTTTTCGCTGCATAACGAAACGGAAAGAACAAAAATACCAGATCCCACGTGCAGTAGGAATTAAGGAAATGCGAAGCCCGCATCAGGAACGTAAAATGGATCTGAATTGTTCCCTCGCTATTCAGATTTTCGTACATATTAAATCAACGAAACGCCCGCAAACGCACAAAGACTGTGGCATGTAAACCATGCCGCTCATGAGACGCATATCATGATTATAATGTTATGACCTGTCATTTGCGTGAATTATGCAGTCGTGTTGTGCCATAGCAATTTCGGTATACATCCCATTAACGAAACGAGTGGCATATAAATCATGCCACTTATGACATGCATGTCATGATTTTCATGTCTTAGAACGTGTCACCCGTGGTCGTCTACATTGTTGTCTCGCTATGCCAATTTTCGTATATATGAAGCTAACGAAGCAGCCGTAAGACCATCAAGACCGTGGCACATAAATCATGCCGCTCATGACATGCATGTCATGATAATCATGTTATGACCTATCATACCTATCATTTGTGTTTGTCATGCAGTCATGTTGTGGCATACCAGTTTTTGCGTACATCCCATTAACAAAACGGCCAGAAGAGCACAAAATCGAGGGCAGCTAGACAGATACGCTCAAACTCGCCGAAGTTCGCTAAGAAATGCTTCGCATTTAATGTCTGAGGACTTTAGGCGCCCTTAGTGCTCGGTTCAAGATATAGCAGCTATATAATTGTAAAACAACAACTCGTACGCACTTGCTTTCTTTTGTTCATATGCAATAGTCCTCTTTTTCTAAAATAGCGACACAGCTGCACTTACAGGAGGGCTAGGCTGCCATTGCTCCGCGCTTCGCACGCGAACTGAATGGCTTGGTCAGCTAAGTTGAGAGCTGTATGCATGACTTGGAGATTTTTTTCCACAATGACGATTGTGTGACCCACATCACGACAATAAATTTACACAGCGAACGCCATCACAGTCACTTCCACCTGCTACATTGGAAAGTCATCCGTGTTTACAGAAAATGTAGCGCCTCTTGTAGCGTCTTCAACGGGGTGGTACACTTCCCCACCGAATGAGAAATATGTCTGCCTCACCAAAAACCTGAGCAGGATTCTGATACCATCTACCGTGAGGGAAGGGCGACTTTACAAGGTGCTCTAATTTAGTAGGCGCTCCTCGACAACATGTGCACCCAACACTGTCGGCATATCCGTTAACAAGAACACGACGCCATTATGTCCACATTTTCAAGCCCCGGCTTACATATGGCGGTGACGAAGTCCGTCGAATTCTTCACCGTGAACTTGTTGCCGTCAGCAAGTGGCTTCAGAATGTCGACCAAAATTTTTGAAAATTCGTAAGTCGGCGACCCAACGAAAGACACGATTTGGCGCTGTGGCCTGCCGTCTTTGTGCTCTTTCGGCACACCGGACGCTCTCCGTGATGTAGGTCACGAAAACAGGCGCCGGTACAGCATCTGGTAAACCCTTCCTTGATTTTTCAACCTCACTGAAAAAAAAAAACACACCGCCAGAATGCCAGAATATTGACAATACGGCTACGAGCGAGATTCACCGCTGTAGTATCCGTCATGTGTCGGAAGCATTCCTCCGTCTCAACAATTATGCCTGCCGAATCTAGTGTTGCTCAACTAATTTTTCAACGCTCGAGAGCAGGTGTACTGCCTTCGAGAGTATCAATGCGTATTTCGTGAATGACGTAACACACACTTATTATTATTATTATTGTTATTATTATTATTATTATTAACTCGGGAGCGTTAAGGACTTCGTATTGCGGAAAATGCACCGCCGGCGTCCTCGACTGGAATAATCATTTTCTAACATCCACCGTATCAGCCCGGATCCGACCACGCAAGTTCTCCTCCATCGCGCAGGAGTCTCACATAAGGACGTAAACTTTTCATGTTTTACTGCCATTGAAAGCAATAGGAGTATTGATACATAACGTTAATTTAACTATTTGTATTGCATCAAAGGCGGTAGTTTCCACGAAAACTACATATATATGTCAACATAATATGCAAACACTGCACGTTTGCTAGTTTACGTAGCAATCATACGTTATGTGACAAATTACGCATACAAATATCCCACGGGTGGGCCATTTGCATGCGATAGCATTATACAAGTTGATGATTTAAGATAGGATTCACGTATTACATAACAAGGCTAGCTATATTGTAACAGTTAAACTTTCAAATAATGAATCAATAAACACGGCTGGGCACGGAGCAAGAATTCTTGAGGAAGGGAAACAGCGCTTGCTCGGGAGGCCTGGTAAGGTCACTCCGTAGAGCACGGCGCCGACGCACCCTCTGTCTTGCGAGGCGGATCGCGGAGAAAGAAAAACGCGCGCGTCGCGCTCTCCGCCAAGCAGCGCCGATTCAGCGTAATGGATGCGTTTCGTGAGTGTCCTCGGTGGCTGCATATTATCTCATAGACTAACGAAAAGAAGGTGTCCCATACACAACAATTACCTGCACAGTACAATTTTCTCGAACGAAAAGAAAGTGTCGCATACATAACAATTACCTGACAGTACATTTTCTGTGACGCGAAATGTATAATTCTTTTATAACGCCAGATCGGTTGGTTAGGTCGCCACTGGAACTATCGGCACAGCGTGGTTTCTTTTCTTTCAACTACACTGACGCCGTTGTTTACTTCCTTGTTGTTCAAGGCAGTTGTTGAGATCTCGTGGGGTGCCGTTGCGTCTCCCGACTCGTAGGAGAGGTTGCCGTTGCAAGGAGCGGACTCCGAGACCGAAGACGACTGAGAAGAAGGAAGATGATTTATTTTACATGATGAGAGCTGATCGAACGCGTCTGTGTCCTTATTTTATACAATACTATGTACAATAGGGACCAATCCCAAGGTCGTCTCCGCCTTCGAGGAGAGGGAGTCACGCCCCGCCTTCGTTGCTTCTCTGCGGCATGGGATGACGTGGCCCAAGTGGCAGCCGATGCTGATTCCCGGAGAAGCGGCTTGCTGGAAAACAACAACAGCACAAATAAAAGCGCTCTTCCCGGCCTCGTCCTTTTGACGACACACCGCCGTGTTCTCACAATGGGGCCGCCGTAGAGCCACCTGTTTGCAGCAGTCCTGTCTCCAGTGCGCTGCTGCACCGCTCCCGCTGCGATGATGCTGCCGCGAAGTTCATATTTCCAGAAGCGGCACAAACACGCACACCGCACGACCCACCGCCGGTCCATGCGTTCCGGGAACATCACGCGGGCCGGTCGGAAGCTCGAGGCAAGCGGCGAACAAGGCCGCTGCGGCAGTGCCCAACAATGCCCTTGTCTCTCCGAGACGGCAGCCCAACGAAGTACATTTCGTGGGAAAGCAGGCACGTGCGCTCCCCACGGTCATCTTCCTCGAAAGGTAGATCCAGCGGCCACCGCCAGCAGCCTTCCTCTACCACATCCATGGGGGGCCCACGCCGATCATAACAGCCCCTCCGGCGCCAGGAAACTCTCGAATGGCCAGGAATGCACTTGCTGTCCATGAGAGAGATCTCGGGCTTGCTGAATCTGTGGAGATGCGGCCCGAACATCCCGCAAGGACGAACCGCGGCCAGAACAGTCCAAGCGCCACAACACTACACCACACGCAAACATCTGGAATCCGCCTCGGATTCACCAGGCTTATCAAAATTACTCTTTAAAACACCCTTAAAAAATTTCGTAGTTTCTAAGCGAGTGACCATCCTCCACAGTAAAGTTTTGCTCAAGAAAGAAATGTCCTACTGTTATGAAGGTCCCCCCCTTCCAGAGCTACCTAAGCATTGGCTGAACAAAATTTATCAAGGAAAATGATACCAAGCATGGCATGCTTTATAATTCAAACTAGCCTGCTAAGTCCGTCGGCATTTCCGTTCATGGTGCCTTTTTTATACCGAACTGAAAAGTTGTACTCCTGGAGGATCAGACTCCAGCGGAGCAAGCGTCCGTTTCTTTTAGACATCTGACGCAACCAGGTTAGTGGACAGTGGTCAGTTTCAAAGGTAAACTTCGCTCCGTACAGGTAACATGACAGTTTCTGTGCCGCCCATACTAAGCAAGCGCATTCTTTTTCCGAAGCACAATAGGCCTCCTCTCTCACGGTCAACTTACGACTTGCAAAAAGAATAGGATGTTTTTCCCCATCCTCTCTGACCTGACATAACACGACACCCAGTCCTCGGTCGCTCGCGTCGCACTGAACTATAAACTCCTTAGTATAGTCCGGTGTTCGTAGCACCGGCATCGAAGTCAGCACTCTCTTGAGCTCCGAAAACGCCCCTTCTTTTTCGGTATCCCAAGCTAGTCTTTCTGGCTTCCCCTTTCGGAGCGCATCTGTCAACGGGCTTGCGATCTGCGAATAATTGGGTATGTATCGCTGGTAATACCCGACAAGTCCTAAGAACGAGCGAACATCTCGCTTGGTTTGGGGTCGTGGAAAGTCACCAATAGGTCCCATCTTAAGTTCGGACGGTTTCCGGGTCCCTCGCCCCACTACGTGACCTAGATACGTCACCTGTGAGCATCCGAAGCTACATTTATCCGCCTTTATGGTGAGTCCCGCTTCGCACAGTCTTGTCAGCACCGCTCTCAAGTGGTTGACATGTTCGTCCCATGTTTTTGAAAAGACGGCTATATCGTCTAGGTACGGGACGGCATAGCTGTGCAGGTCCTTAAGGACAATGTCCATCAACTTACAAAAACTAAAGGGGGCATTCTTAAGCCCAAAGCTTAGCACCAGAGGTCGAAAGGTACCCACTGGAGAAATGAATGCCGCATAGCGGCTGGCACTCTCTGACAAAGGCACTTGCCAGTACCCCCTCACAAGGTCAAAAGTCGTTATGAAATTAGCAGCGCTAACCCTCTCGATTCGTTCCTCAATGTTTGGTATTGGGTACAGTTGGTCCCTGGTGATGGCGTTCAGCTTTCGATAATCGACACAGGGACGCGGCTCTTTACCTGGCACTTCCACTAGAATCATGGGCGACGTATAATCGCTCTCAGTGGGCTCGATAACTCCAAGCTCAAGCATACGCTTTATCTCACCTTCAATAATCTCATGTTGTCGTGGGGATACTCTGTAAGCCTTCGATTTGATCGGCTTGGATACTGTCAGCTCAATCTCATGAGTTATCAGGTTTGTTTTTCCCGGTCTTCCACTAAACCGGTCGCGAAATTCGCCCAAAACTGCCCTCAGGTCCTCTACCTGCTGCTTTTTGAGAACTCCTTTGTTCGCAGAGAGAGACAAAATTTCGTCTACACTACGCTCTGTGCGCATATCCGTGCCTAACGATGGGAGATCGCCTGCCATTTCCTCTGGTGTATTTAGCATCATGCTAACAACTTCTCCTCTTCCGACATAGGGTTTCATTAGGTTGCAGTGGTAAATCTTAACTTTATTACCTCGACCAGGCATCCTCAGCTCGTAGTTAGTGTCGGATAGCTTATGCGCCACCTCTATTGGACCCTCCCATTGAACTTCCAGTCGGTTCCTCTGTGAGGGTCGCAAGATCATGACTTTATCACCCTCATTAAATGTTCGACTCCTGGCATTCCTGTCGTAATACGCCTTCGCGTTTTCCTGAGCGATCTTCATGTTTTTCTCAACCAGTTTGCGCAGGACGCTAAGGCGCTCCAGAAGCTCCAGTACATAGCTCACGACAGTTTGATTTTCTCCTGTTCCCTCCCAAAACTCTCGTAACATACGCAGAGGGGATCGGAGATTCCGCCCGTAAACTAGTTCCGCAGGAGTGAACCCGGTCGCCTCATGAGGAACGGTTCTTAATGCAAATAGGGTCGCGGGTAAACAGCTCTCCCAGTCCTCTTTGCGCTCATAGCACAACGCGCGCAGTACTCTTTTCAACACCGAATGTAGCTTCTCTACACTGTTGGATTGTGGGTGGTAGACTGAACTATGTAGCAACCTCACGCCACATTTTCTGAGAAACGTGGTTGTTAGCGCACTGGTAAACACAGTTCCCTGGTCTGCCTGAATTTCGTTGGGAAAACCGATACGCGAAAAGGTAGCCAATAATGCGTCCACTATCTCTGAGGAGTTCAACTCCCTCAATGGAACGGCTTCCGGAAACTTTGTTGCGGGACACAGCATAGTCAGGAGGTATCTATATCCTGACTTCGATTTCGGCAGAGGTCCCACAATATCAATCACAAGACGCCGGAAGGGTTCCGTTATGAGCGGAACGAGTCTCACAGGAGCTTTGCATTTGTCTCCCGGCTTTCCCACACGCTGACAGGCATCGCATGACTGCACTAACAGCTCTACATCTTTAAAGCAACCCGGCCAATAATACTCCATAAGAAGCCTTTCTTTTGTTTTGTTCACTCCCAGGTGTCCCGACCACCCATTTCCGTGGCACAGATCAAGAATGTCCTTTCGGTACTTTTCGGGAACTATTAACTGGTCAAGAACTTTGCACTTTCGGTCCCTGTAATGCCTATACAGCAGTCCCTCTTTTTCATGTATAGTGACATTACGCATAGCAATTCCTTCCTTAGCTGTGCTATGTAACCGCGCCAGGCTGGGGTCTTTCTTTTGCTCGGCACTCAGGGAATGTCTATCCACTCGCAAAAGCCTCTCAAAGCTAGGTGAGCCCGGAGCAGACAACACTCCCCTCTCGTCGCCTACCAATTCTAGTTCTTCAGCTTCGGTGTCTTCACCCCTTCTACCTTCGACGCTTTCTTCCTCGGGTTCTGCCGCAGCTAATTTCGGTTCCTCCACACTGTAAAAAAAATTTCCCTAGTTTACGGCAAAACCTGCTGGTAAATTGTGACCGAACACTCTTCGCAACTTTAGTAACAGCAACTTCCGTAGAACGGAAAGCCTGTAAAATATTTGTCGCAGTGCTGAATACGCATGCATTCGTACTTGTAAAACGACAGGCTCCGTTGTATGAATTTGACCAATACGGTCAGGTCGTTAACGCACAGATGTGGCCGTAGCTTGAGAACATCATGCCCCGTTTTCTTTTTGCTGCTATACGGTTGAGTCGTATATATACACGTGCTTGCTGTAATGAAAAAAACGTGAGAAACTGTGCGACATATTCGCACTATACGGGCCAGTTGCCGAAATACAGGTGCTTCCGTAATAATAAAACTTACTATTCCGTGTGTTGAATTTGCGTAATACGGTGAGCCCGTCAGAACACAGGGGCGTCCTCTGTTAACCTATATTTGATTCTGTATTTCAAAAGTACAGGTGTTGCTTATGTTTAAGAAGGTATTTTATTTGACCTTTGGTATCTTGTATATTTCACAAAGCATGTTTAATTTTGTAGGATGTACACGTTCGTAAAACATCATGAAAGTCACTTATAGCTGCAGATACAAAGTGCACGGTTTCAGGTGAGAAAATTTAGTCAACAAGCTCTTCAGTAAAGAAAAACAACTTTATTATCAACTACCATTTGTTCGGCCTACGCTCTTCCAGATGGTCACTCTTGGCCATACACATCTTCCATGGATGAGCTTGCTGCTGTTAGGAGAAATAAAGAGAATTGTTAGTGAGCTTCCACTCTAATGCAACAGAGCAGGATAATTGCAGAAAGTACCATGATGTAAGGAAACACAGACTAACACTGACAAAACAACAACGTTGGTTACTGTAGCCAATATTTTAAAAAGGGTGCTTTAACGTGTTTTTCTAGGTGGCATAATTGTGTGCATGTACTTCACTCATCCGCACCCTCACTGTGTGAGGAAGAAATGAGTTGGTGCACAGAGCATGTCAAGGGAAGCCTAAGTGTTGAAAAATGGATGCACAGACATGAATTGGAGAAGTGAGTTAGAGTCCTGCTGCTAATTCTGTGAAAAGTTAGGGGTCACGGACACAGAAAAGTATCTTCACGGATAAAATGAATCAGTAAAGGCAGTGTCAACACCTGGAAAGAAGCAATACGAGATTAAGAAAATGGAACCCTTTATCAGAATACATTTGGCTAATAGCGCAAATGGAAAATTAAGGCAGCAATTATGAGTATACATGCTATAAGAAGAACAAAAATAAAGAGGTTGATGTGCAGCTGGGTCAGGTAAGAAGTTGAGATTATACCACGAAATTTGGTATGGTCGGCAACTCGGACACACCAACTATCAAGTGGCTTTATTGTGGTGAAAGCTGTATATAACTACATGAATAACAGCACCTTGTAATAAGCAGAATACAATACAAAAATGACAGAGAATAAGAAAATTAACAAACGCAATGGTCATCATTACATGATTCTGCATGTGCATGGTGAAAGTGGATTTTCATGTCGTGTTAGCCAAGAGACATAATTTATTCAATGATAAAATAGACTGTACTCACACATTGTTGAAGTATAACTTCAACAATGAAGTGCCGTGGGCCACTACAATTTCTGACTATGCTGGGCCACTGCTGCTTGCTAGCAAGTCACACTTTTTTAGAATCCCTATAACCACACTACTTACAACACAGAGATGGCCACTGATGGCACTGGTTACCTTACTGCGGGGATCACGAAGCCTGTCATTTAAACGTCATGACACAGCCGAATATTCCCCACACATGACAAAAATGGCAACCTGTGTTGCTCACTAAAGGTGGGCCCTTCCTTTTGAGCTTTGTTGATACTGTTGCAGTCTAAGAAGCTTACTGGCACATCCGAAGCAACCTTGGCATTAATAAGCAGGCCTATCAGCTGCAAATTGCAACAGTTCATGCAAGCAGGGTATTACAGTAGATCTACGAATTTGTTTTCGCCAGTCGTTATTGTTACTTCCTCATGGATTGGTCTAACATAAGTTTAATTCAACATTTCCTGTGAGACTGAAGCCAGCATGTAAATGAGTAACCAACCACTATAAATCTAGTCACCTGCACTTGAAAACTATCCCACTTGCAAAACGTGTATGATTTTTTTCAGCACGTTGGACAGGCACAGCTTGGCGATTTCTCTTTTTATCAACTAGAAATGGGTGCTGTGAAACGACAAGACATGTTTCTTACTGTGCAATTAATGCAAGTTTGTAACTACATTGGAAGCACTATTTACATAAACTGTATCACAATTTCAAGCTCCAGCATCCTAGAATCAAGGTTGGTTTGAGCGTGCCGAGAAAAACTTTTCATACTGTGCAACTGTGTCAACAACCTTTCCAAGAAAGGTCTCGCCTGTAGTGACAGAGGTTGCCATTTTTGCCATGTGTAGGGAATGTTGTGTACCACACATCACTCTGTCATGTCAAAAGGTGTACTTCGGAAAGATGACCAGCCAATATTTAAATTACAAGCTATGCAAGCACCATAATAATGAAACCAGTGCCATCAGTGGACATTTTAGTGTTCATTGTAAAATAAGGTCGTCGTCATGATTTTGAAAAATGTTATTTGTTAGAGCAAAGAAATTATCGAGGCCCATAATAATGTATTGTTAAAGGATAAATGCATAAGTATGACGCCTCTTTTATTATCAGACAAAGAATTTACACATCTGTCATCTAACATGTAAAGAAAAGACTCAACACACACATGAAGCATCACGCAATAACCATCCCATTTTTAATTTTCTTCTTCTATGTCGTTATTTCTTGTTTTCTTGGTTTGTATTTTGCTTACAATGAGGGGCACTCTTAGCTATCATATGTATTTATATATGTCTTTCATCACCACAAAGTTAGTTGATAGTCAGCACTACATAATGACTGTGTTTCTTCTTCATGTTTGGTTTTAACAGTAGAGGTGTTTACCTCAAGTTCAGATACTGACTGGCATCAGTTAAAGCTCAGCACAGCTATGCAAACTGAAGGGGGGAGTAGAGGAGAAGAAATTAAAAAGAAGAAATTTTCTTTGCTAGGCAAGATTCAAAACCAGGTACCCACAGTCTGGAAGGCAAGCGTCACAACCACTAGGCTATAGACTTGCACTTGCAGGAAATGCATTTATGGGAACCATATCACTGCGTTGTACTATCGATTGCAATGCAACTTGCTGTGAGTGAGAGAAAGAAAATGAGAGCAATGGAGGGAGAGAGAGACAGGGAGGTAAAGAAACAACCATCAGACTGCATAGAAAGGAGCTGCGCTTGTCCTCTGCCCAGTACCACAAAGAAAAGTCCTGGGCTGAGCAGAAGGGAAAAGCGGACCGCACTTGCCCTCGAACCGCACCATAAGCTCTGACGCGCATGTGAACTCCTAGATGAGAGAGGCAGTGTTAGCAGCCGCCAGCTCCATTGTTTCATCAGTCTTTGCGACGTTGCTAACTTAATTTTTTCTGTACTGTTCCCTGGTACAAAGAATTCCGCCATCAAAAATATTCTGGCAGTGTGCCCCAGAGCAAGTGTATCAAAAATGAAGAATGGATAGAGGGGTCCATTGCCTTGTTAGACCTGACCTAAGAAGCCAACAGATAATGAAAGCACACAAACCATATTGGCATTATTCGAAATTTTTTAGTTGAATGACAAAAAAATAAATGAATAAAGGAGGAGAAAGAGAGAAACAACTTGCTGCCACAAAACAGAATTAAAGATGCCGAAACCGTCTGTGTGCCATAAATAATGTATATGATTCTGCAAGGTTGTATTAATTTACTCTTAACAAATTCAATGGGATATAAGAAAGGCAAGGAAAAAGTGTCAGATACAGTATATTTGCTCCATCGTAACAAGTCCTCTACCGAACTTTTTTGCCTGAAGCCGCACCCTTATAATATATTACTGAAATTCAAGTTGCCTCAAATGCACCATGATGCACGCAACTGACCTGGCGGCTCCAGTGTTCGTCATTTTGTGACTGATCTTGGCACCATGTGGCTGTGCAAATGCCACTTGAATCCATGGTAAGCCAAAGAAGATTACCTATGTTTTATTTTTTCTTTCTCACACTGCACACACTTCACGTTCATTCTTGTGGCATTGTTTGTACTGGTCCATCATGGAAGGAGTTGAGTGCACGTAAACACAGACACTAGCAGAAGGGAGCAAGACAGGTGTTCCCTTGTTCTGCTAGTATTTGTGCTTACGTGTGACCCATTTCGTCCACAGTGAACCATTACCAACTAGCCCATTTATCCTTGCTACTCTGTATTGGTATTTGGTGGCTTCGGTTCCCCTCGAGGTTTCTAAAGCCTTTGATGGTAACATGTTGTGCTCAGTATGATGCATTGTTGAGGAGAACTGTTGTGATGACCAAAGAAGTCCGAAACTTTGCAACTACCCACAGCATTGATGTGGATGGGTCGACCATCCACAGATGACAGCTCCGGTAGGAGCTCGTTGTGGGTTGTGGGTTCCACCAGAGATGGCACTTTTGAATTGGACCAGTGTGCTGCAGATTTCATCCCTGAACAGTGCAGCTGTCTCACAGCACTCAGTACTAAGCTAATCCAGTGCAAAGTGGGTGACGTCACACGGCATATAAAAATACCACAAATGTTTGAAGTATAACACAGGTAATTGCAAGGCTTATGTGAAAGAATGGGCTTTCTCTTCAAACAACATCCAGTGTACAAAAGTTGCTACACTACTCTCAAGAAAAGTTATAACTTCAACATTTCATGCCTAGTTTGTGCCATTTGTCAAATGTGCCAATGGGACATATTGGCAAGACTAATCAGGCTGCCATGTGGTACCTCAATGTGCCTATCAGCAAGACCGTCAAGGGCATCGATGCTTGAGAAATCCGCATTAGGGCAACTGAGAATGAAGAGAACAGGTTGACGGTAATGATGCCATGCTTGGCAGATGGCCTCCAGTTGCCACCACACAATTTTTCATTGTGAGAAAACTGTTATGTCAGAAACCGTTCCCAAAAATGTGGATCAAAAATGGATGGATGGATGGAAGCATTGTTTGTACTTGACTTTATTAATGTGCTATGGTGCCGACAAACAGGAGCTCATTTTTACCAGTCATCAGTCCTTGTATGGGATTTTTCTTCACAGAATGTTCAATTCCGAGGTCAAGAATAAAGTTGCAGATACACATCCTGCCACCATTCCTAATGGGATGACATCTATTCTACAACCAGCTGATGCATGTTTGAACAAAGCATTCGAGGAAAGAATATGCAAGCTCCACACGATTGGATGGGTGAAGAACAGATCTTGACCTCTTAGCATCAAGCGGCCAAGAACTTTGCAGATTCCACAGTTGTCAGTTGCCACTTGGCATGACAACCCAGATTACACGATAGTTCATGCTTTCAAGTGCGAATTCCAAATGAACCCAATGGCAGCAGAGGCAAGATTGTCTGCGAGGATTAGAGGGAGAAGGAGGAGATGATTTTCGAGAAATTGTCCAATGAATACCATGACTAGCAAAAATATTTTTGAGAAAGGTTGAATCTTCAAGTCACTTCGTTTTAAAAATAAGCTTTGTCACACTTCATGAGTAGTTTTTTCTTCCTTTTGCTAAAGGCAATAAAATGTCACCCTTCACATTATAATCCAAGCAGCGTTAAAATTGAGAAAGTAGGGCAAATAGAAATGCATAAGTGCCATCTTATTTTCTTTTTTTCTCAACAAAATATTGTGGACCACACATCGGTTCTCGCAGAAAGGGCACTTACAGCTTAAAATGTAAAATAGAGGAAAAATACTAGGAAAACAATACAAAATACTCAAGTATAAATATATAATACATTGAACCAATAAGTGGACAAATACACCGAATAAGATAAATATACATAACTGAAAACATATGATTAATGCACATCAAACAAAAGGTTCATATCAGGTCGGGTGTTCCACTCAGACGTTGTTCTGGGGAAGAAGGAAAATATAAATGCGCTTGTCCTGGCAAAATGAGGGGTTAGGGGATATGTGTGATCATGATGGGTATGCCTTATTGACAAAGGGGTGACGTATACCACGGGGTCTAAGGATAATCCTTGGTTAATTAGCTGCTGTAGGAACTTCAGGGAAAGCGTCTACCTTCGTGTCTCAAGGAGAGGAATGTCATTGACCAACATCATCTGTGTGGGGGAACCTGTGTGCTTAAACTTGGAATAAATAAAATGAATAGCTTTTATCTGAATTCTTTCTATACTTTTAATGTTATATTTAGTGTAGGGATCCCATGTGATGCAAGCATGCTCTAGTTTACGTCTAATGAGGTCAAATAGCTTAACAATTTAATGCTGGAAGGTGAATTCCTGTTTGTGTTTTAAGAAGCAAAGTTTGTGGAAAGCAGAACAACAGATCTTGCTGCTATGCAAATTCCAGGAAAGTGTATTAGAATATGTGATGCCTAGGTATTTATAATTTTCTACTTCCTTTAGCAGGGAAGTGGCCAGTTTGTATTCATATTTTAAAGGTATTTTCTATCAAGTAAAACGAAGGCAGACTGTTTTGTCTTTGTTCAATGACTCGCCCCACCTATCACACCATTCCGGTATATTGTGTAAGCTTAAATCAAGTTTGGCGTCATCATGTACGGTGGATATTTCCCAAAATAAAACACAGTCATCCGCAAACAACCGAATTTGCATATGTGTGTAATGACCGTGATAATTTCACTTAAGTATGCAAGATGTTACGGGAAGACAGCTGGAGTTGTTGCCCTCAATACAAACAAACTGCATGTGATCGGAAATGTAAGCTGCTATGTAAGAAACTATTATGTCAGGAAGATTATTGTCCCTAAGTTTCCTAATCAGTTTAAAGTGAACAACTCTGTCAAATGCTTTACTGAAATATAAATAAAGAGCATCAATTTGACCATTATTATCTAAGTTTTTGCGAATGTATGAATTACAGTTAACAGTTGTGTCGTAGTTGAAAACTCTTTCTAAAGCCAAGCTGGCAATCTCTTAATGGGGAATTCTCCTCTAAACATTTTCATGGTGTTGACGATATGTTCAATTAATTTGCAGCATAACAAAGTTAATGATATAGCTCAATAGTTCTCTACCAACAAGGGATTGCCATTTTTTGAAAATTGGCACCAACTCGAGCTGTCCTCCATTCAATGGGCACTTAAGCAGATAACAAAGAAGCTCTAAATAGTACAAAGAAAAACCTACCAATAACTTCAGCATAATGCTTCAAAGCACATTTGGGAGATCATCTGGACCACATGATTTCTTTGTGTTCATGTTCAACAGCATTGAACTACGCCACTGTACGAGGTAAAGTTACTTCAGGTGGCCCAAAGACTGCACAATCAGATAATTTGCCCATGTTCAAAAAAAAAACTATGAAAGTAGTTGCTGAAATGCTCAGCGATTTGTCATATCTGTAATAGCAGTAGTTGTATGTAGCAGTAGTGTGCTATGAACCATGCTATGATTATGAAAGATGTCGTAGTGGAGGGCTCCAGAAATTTGACCACCTGGGGTTTCAATGTTGCGCCGACAGCGCACAATACAAGGGCCTCAGCATTTAGCCTCCATCGAAATGCAGCCACTGTGGCAGAAATTCGATGTTGCAACCTTCAAATCAGCAGCCCAGTGCTATAGCCACAGAGCACCATTGCAGGTCTTCTTAACGCACGTGGCAATATCTGCTATTGCATGTAAACCACTACGCCATTTTGGAATAGCATGTGAAACATTAGGTCAATGATATGGCATGTGGTGCATATTGAAGCAAGGGTCAGGCCCCATAGGGTGCATAGGGCGTGGTGTAGGCCAGATAAACACCAGTTGACTCTTCTTTCAAGCTGTCAACATACCTATTTCACACCTTTGTAAACATGAACTTCGAACAATTACAATGTGTGTGAGCACTGGTTCGATTAGGCAAAGAAAAACAGCTTTTCATTTCAGCTGTCTTAAACCTTATGCATATTTTAGTGTTTGTTTTCCTCTAGCTTCTAGCACACCAAACCAGTGGTGAGTGTATAGTCTGTGGTGTCCAGTACTGTGTTTTTTTCTTGCTTGTTTTTCTGTCGGGCTTATTTCACACTACAATCGCTTCAAGTCTTAAAAAAGAATACTGTACTTGTCAAGCTTCAGTACACCGTCAGACTCCACATGTTCCACATAGCCACTCACTGTATTAATTTGCATTTTTATGAGCCATGTCATGCTTCAATTTCGTAACCCAATGATTATGATGCACAGAAGAGTTTGCCATTTCAAATGCGGCACTTGTTACCCTGTCATTTTAAATTATTAAGTTTGTATTTACACATTCACTGGTTCTCCGCATTTAAACAGAGCTTGCTTAGCATTATATTTATTAAATATTACATCTCGGAGAGCATTTATGCAGTTGTGTGTGTTTTTTATTTTATTTAAATGTGGGGAACATGGAAATGTAGGCTGCGTGAGAGCCATGTGCTGATCGCTCATCCCACCTTGTGCATTAGTTGGGAACAATTTCAAAGTGTAGTCTTATATGTAATTAATTTTAAAAATGCACTAAAAGTTTTACCTGAAGAGCCATGGTTCCCAGGTGGTATAGCTTCAGTGACTACAGTAACCCTCCAATCCTGTGGGATCTCCTCCAATACATCTTGAAAGACATCTTCAGGAAGTCTGAAGTATTTGAAGAAAAAAAAAGGACAAGAGAAAAAAGAAACAAATGTGCATTAGACATCTTGCTACACATAAGGCTAGATTAAGATTGTCAATTCATGCACAAATTGGTTAGCAGCAACGACTATGAGGGCTGATAAGGGCATGCCAAATTTGCATGAAGACACAGCCGCTTCCCTTTATCCAATTTTCAAGTTTTCTTGTTTTTTTAATTATTATCCTGCCAACACACAAGACAAAGCAATAAATTCTAGGTGAAATCATGTTTTTACACATAACAGCACAGTGGCATGCACAATTTGTGTGTTCATGTTCAGGGGTATGTTGTTTTTGCTTATCCATTTGGAACTGGAAATTTTAGCTTGCCTGCAAGAGCAGAAGCTGGATCTGTAAGACCAAGTGCCTAACAGCAATGTTTCCATGGATGATGACTGTGCTCATCATAACTACAGTGACTGTTTATGAGGGTTGCTTAACTGCACAACACAAAAGCAGCACCACCTTTCCACACAGCAATAAATTCTACACATTAAAAGAGAATGTTCGAGGACAAAAATTTGTCGCATCCTATGACCGCATAAATGAAAAAGAGCAGTACCCAGTAATGGACCACTGCATGATCTGCGGTCCTAGCTCTTATTTTTTTTTTGTCCTGTCCAAGGTGCCCCAAACAAGACTTCTCACAACCAGTTACGAGGAATAAAAGATATAATCTTTGTAATACACACAGGATAAATATAAATATTTGTTTATTCAGAACATTTGTGCTGAAAGCAATAAATACATGATATGATCTTTCCTTCTATCTCGTGTTCTGAAGGGTTCCATGCCCCTTCAGAGGGGTCCTGAACTTCCACATGGCTAAGGCGACCAAACATTCCATGCATGAAAGATGGAGTGAGAAAATCTCAGCCAAATTTTGCCATCATGCACTATGCATGGTGTTCGCAAGTGCAAAGTTGAAACATGGAAGTTGAAAGCACAAGGAAGGGCCAGCAGACATTTGCTTATATTTGATGACATTGAGCAGATTCCTGAAGAATCTGGAAATCTCCTCTATCCATTGGTTGACAGGGTATATTGACAGATTAGTTGATAAAAGTTTAGTTCCCAGGCAGCAGTTTCGATTGGTGCACTCTTCCCTCCGAGCACCATCGCACCTCTGTGACGTTGGCGTGAGGGTATTAAAAACAGTGAGCTGGCGATCACTCATGGTATACACTTCTTATCATTATCTGTGCTTCAGTGCAGTTTGTGAATGATGATTGAGACATTTTTAAACTATGACTCTGCACATAGGGCTGCTGATTTATAAACCATGTAGCTTTCACAGGTAATTACCAATGCAAGTATTGACACATTCATGCTGTTTGGAATTTTAATCACATTCCTGGGAACACTTTAAGGAGGCAGTTCACAGAGCGTAGATGTATTTTATGCGGTGACACTGACCATAGTTAGGTATTCAAGATATTTTAAATTGCCTTAAAGTGAAGCTTTATTTGTAAGCCCTTCCAAACTGCCTGATTTCTGGGTGCTGCGGGAGCTTGCACTTGAAGGAAAATCTGAATAGTGAGCCGTTGTGCAACTGAACCTGATGGCAGCTTATGGCAGCCTGATGCACTTGCCATCGGGCCACATATGCACACATGCTTCTGATGTGTTAACACCAACCAGCTCATTTGGTAACATGGCTATGCAAGAGCGTACATGTGCACACCAGTTGCAGTTACACCAAAGATACAGGAATGAAAAGAGAAGCTTTGGAGCACTGCAGAAAGCAGAGCGAAAGAAATATTCAAAGAAAACAGGCACATCATTCTATCGAGTCCTTCAAGCTGGTTGCGGGTTTGGTCCACACTGGTGGCAACTTGACTTTTTCTCCACTTTAATTCAGCTCCCTTAATATCACAGTTCTTCATTTAGATTAAAAACAATGAATACGAGGCCCATTCAGAAAGTGTTGCACATTGTTTTTTGTCACATAAACTAATGAAGGTGGGAAGCTCCTTCCAGTGGAGACATGGGGACATTCGCCCAAAGAAAGCATCCCCTGCTGACAGATGACGCACTACAGGTTTTCCCGCTCACTTTAATCCAAGTGCCAGCTAAATTAATCCCAGCATCACCGAAATAATCCGAGCACCAAACTATTTAATCTAGATGCCGAACACTTAATACGAGCACCAACATATTTAATCCAAGCACCAGTGCCATTAGTCAACATTCCGATGAGTTTAATCCCAGTCGCCAGAACCTTTAATTTAAACACCAATCAAATTAATCCATACATAGAAAACAGGAAGTTTACAAAAGTTCGGATGGTCTAAATGCCTGAACAAAGTTAACGTGAGACCACAAAAGTAATTTTTCTGCCACTGCTTGCTGGAGTTTATGAAAAAGGTATAATTCGGTATTTATCACAAACGCTTGGTCCGAAACCGTAGGATAGAAGTGCGGGGTATTTACTTGCTCGGACACTAAGTGTATATGCTCAGAGCGCTCGTGGTAAGTGTGTAAGTGCACCGACTCAGTTTATACTCGTGTTCACCACTGCATCTCGCAGATGTTCACTGCCGTCTGCTATCAGACGGATTAAGTATACTTTCCTGCAAAACAATTAGCAGGTGTCTGCTTGGCCTGATGGGCTGTGATGATTTACCGACGACGTTCCCCCATTTGTGCTTATCGGCATATGGGTGCACAGAACACAACTTGAGATAAGGCTAGCACTAGGTTCATAAAGGATACGTTAGTGATTGCAACAAATATCAGTGTTGTCTTCTATACTCTCCAGTTATGTTATATTTCATATTGGGGCAAGAGTATTTGAACAGTATTGCTGCTCTCGCCGCAACATTGCTATTTCTTGTGAATGGATCAAATTGAGTGGCGCATGAATTAAAGCTGTTGGCGATTGGATTAAACATGGCGGCATTTGGACTAAACTCACTGTCGCTCACTGTCAATTCAGCTGGCACTTGGATTAAAGTGAGCGGGAAAACCTGTAGTAAGGTCATGTAGTGAGTGCTTGTCAGATCCCAGCAAGTAGTAAAATGGTGTAACAACATGACCTGCAACACTGCGTGAAATTTCGCCAAAGCCTTGCGATACCCAACCAAAAACTATCAGTGAGATTCGTCAGAATTTTGGGTGAGAACACCGTGAGCACCTCTCACATAAAAGGGTGGTACGATGGCACTCATGGCCAGTGAACCACATTAGGCAGCCTTTCAACAAGCCATAATGAGAATGTCATTGAACAAGCACGGACTTTGGTCTTGGGCCACCGTTGCACTACACTCGGAGAACTTGCTACCAATATAAGGGTAAACCTTGGATTATTGCATTGAATTTTAACAGAGGATTTCGGCTTGAAGAGAGAGTCTCCATGAAGTCCAAGCTGTCAGCTGGAAAATCTTGACAGCTCCGTCATTCCACACATTCTGCACATCTGATTGAGATTTTCCTCATAAAACAACAACATCCCTGTTGCTTGGCAGCCACCTCCATCCTCCTTCCACTCCAACATGCCCACCTGTGACTTTTAGCTGTTTCTGATGATGAAAATGCAACTGAAAGGGACCCAGCTTAAGTCGAGAGAAGACATCCTGTGAAGCGCGATGGCCCAGCTGATCACCATTCCCACAAATACCATGGAAAAGTGTTTTTCTAACAACTGTGGCAGTGCTGAAAGAAGTCTGTGTGCGACCGAGGGAACTATTTTGAAGGGACTTTATATTTTGTTCCTCCTACTCCATAACTACATCTCTCCTGACCAAAGGCACAGTACTTTCTGAACACACCTCGTAATGGCCCATACGCATTGCTTGGCTTCATTATCAGGTGGCTTGAATAGGTTCTGCCTAACAATGAAAGAGGCTCCATAATCAATTCCCCTCTTTAACTGATCTGCCTCAAGAATGGTATCCTAGCTTGCTCAGCAAAGGATTTTTTTTCCCAAATACAAGGCATTCGATTAACCGCTTCTTGAAAGCTTCACAGAGGCTCCAAGATACGCTTTGCATATGTATATCTGACAATTGCGTACAAGTTTAACTCATGGAAAACCTAAATAACAAAGCAAATGCTACACTAGTCTGATCAGCCAATGTTTGAATAACCACTGAATGCTGGTGACATTGAGATGGCTCATTGTTACAAAATGAGAGAGCATATGACCCTTAGCCGGTTGCCCAGCACTTTCCAGTGGTGCAAAAACGCACCGGTCACTATGTGGCCAACTACAGTGCTTAAATTGCCAAGCACCGTACAAAGACAAGGTGTTACGTGAGAATGACATGTTATCTATAAGCAGTGACACGTGAAAATCATGTTGCTAGATTACCTGTCACGCTGTATGCCTCAGGGATGAAGACCTGGATACACACCTCACACCACAGAGCTTCTTTTTTTTTCCTTACTATTACATACTACTTTGAAATTATTTAGTTGTTTGGTTGGTGGTCGTACATTTGAGGAATTCAGTAGAACTCACCCAATGGTCAGTGCCTTCCTTCCTTGCCTTTACCTTTCGTGCTGTTTACTTCAAGAATGGGAAATCATCTCATTCAGCAAAACCGTGTCCTTGCTTCTTGCACGGCCTTGTGTCATGGTGCCGAATACACTTGTGAATAATCTATAAGGTGTTGGGCATTTAGAACAGTTGCAGTCAGTGTGAACTACATAAACAATGTGATGGGGACATGTCCATTTAGAAATAAATAATTCTGCAAATGTAGTGAGTCAAATTATGTACCACATAAACCGACCACTCTGTTTACATGTTTCTTTTACACACAACACATTAAAAAGAGATTGCCGTACAACTTACCGTGTATGTGTGTGCATATAAGCTGGTCACTAACACAAGTTACACAAGGAAAATATGTAATGTAATCTATAACATTTGAAAGACAGGAGGTGGAAGAAGCGTTAACATGTAGCAAAAAGACAACAACCACTGCACTGTACTACACAAATTGTGCACTTCACACGTGCTCATACATACCACGCGCAAGCGAGAACACTTTCAGACACGACATGACCGAGGGCTAATTCACAGTAGCGATTAGCAGATGTGCTCAGCCTCACTTCTAGAGCGGACGTACCACGAACGTGAAGTACGTGTCCCTAGTGGAATCTTGGTTTGAGCTAGTTGGTTCATAGCCGAAAACTTTTGGGCGCGAAAGGAGCGAGGACGAAGAGCACTCAAGTCCTGCTTCGCGCCACTCTTGTTTCCTTGTGTGTTCCTCGTCCTCGTTCATTTCACGCCCAAAGGTTTTCAATGTGCCTCGTGTGTACGACACAGTCACATCTGCGAACTTCCTCTCTCTCTGCGCGCTACGATTTGCATCTGGCGAGCAAAAAAGCGACTCGAGGCGACCGGCGACCACACCGACAAGTGCGACCACGGCCGCTCGATAAAAACACGTCGTGCGTTGCTAATCGTGCGGCCGTGGTGCGACTAACCCGTCGCCACGATGCCTCGCGACTGATGCCGTTCACGTGTGCTCGCACTGCCGTCGACTCGTAAAACATGCAGGCGTACTATGCGTGTGCGTCTGATCGGCTCCCAAGGAGCGCGACCGAAAAATTGAGCAGTGAGCGATTGCCGCTTGGCCAACGAGGCGAGCATTTGCAATTGTTTGCAACCACCTTGAACGTGACCCTACCGCGCGCTAGGATGACAATCAGCAGCACGAGGAAAGACGTCATGCATAGAGCAAACACGTAAGAAAATTCACTTCAACAAGACGCGGGTGACCAAACGTACCTTTTGGGTATCACGACGAGATGTCAAATCGCTTGCAGAGGCAACACGGAGAAGGCACCGTTACACAACCAGGGCCGCTGGGCACAACAAACGATCCAGAGAATGCGACAACAGCGCTATCCGTATCGTTTGAAACATTTACGAACAATTCCACTCTTAAAACAGCATGGAAGGAGGGGAAAAAAAGAAGCTTTTCCGGCATGGGTACAGCCACATGGAAAACACGGCGCGCGCCATTTTTTTTTTCCCTCCGGACGCGAACAGGTACCGCTAGAGGGATGAGCCTTGTTTAGCTCAGCACCCTCGAAGAGGCATGACAGAGGGCGCTAGTGTTTGCAGTATTCTAGAGTTACTGTATATGTTCCCAGTAACTCTACAATATTCGCTAGTGTACTCATAAATGGAAACATTTGCAGCAGTCGTTGCAGGAAAGCATAAAAATGACGTACTGAACTGTATATCTTTGGAAATGAATAGAAGAGCGCTTCAGACAGGACGATGTGAGAACACGTTCACGTCTGAAGCGCTGCTTCCATCACCAGCACACTTTCGATTCAACTTTTTTTTTTTTTTTGACATCGCGATCGAACTTACCAGGACCGAATTTCTCGTTCGCGGTTGGTGGTGGTGGTGCTTTAATTTTACAAATGACGCTTATTTGCGATTGGCATTCCTCTTTTCCGCTCTGATACAGCCACCACGCTTTCCCCGCTTGCGCGAAACTTGCGCGGAGAACAAATAATTGGAGAGAGTTTACCTAAAGTCGACGTCGCACGAGCACTAAACGTCGTCCACGATCAGGGCCTATGTGCATCGGATTTCACGATCGTAATCAACAGTGCACGCTGCGACGCGATCCAAACTCATCGGGATCGAGTTCCGCGCTAGCATCAGCCAAACAACTGCGATCTGGGAGACAGATCGCGACCGCCTTGACAGCGTTTGGCCCTTACAGCAATCAAGAGGACCGTGTTGGCGTGGTTGATCAAGTCTCCCCTGGATCGCGATCAAAAGTGCCCGTATGACACCGGTATTAGGTTCTTGATAAAAATGGCATGTGACAACTGGAAGATTTGGTGACACCCCAGCTGTATTTCTGGCAGTTATAGCACTGTGATTGGCAAATTGCTAATTTCCAGTAGTATTTCCACACTTCTGGAAATTTATCACAGTTTGCAAGCTGCAAACAAAATATATCTCACAGCAATTTTTTTTTAGTTGGAATTAATTTTCTTGTTGGAAAGGGCCGGAAACATGAGTTTCCATCTGGATACAGAATCCAGCATAGCCATCTTTTGAATAAAAATATTTCAGTGATCATCTTTATTGCAGCAAGATATGGCAGTCACTGTAGAAAAAGTGCTGACTTAGTGGGAGCGTCCCCCAACCTCGTACTTACAAACCTGATATTCTTCTGCCACAACGCGCTTACAGCCTGGCTTGTGTTAGGATGCGTTGAATAGTGCAGCAGAATGCTTTGTGGGAGAGCTCAACAGTGTTTCTTATCAATTATCTCCCTCTCTCCCTCCCCCATATAAGAATTATAGCTGGCAAAAAGACCGACACCTTCATTCGACTTTGCAGGTATGGTCCGGCACAGTTTTCTGAACATCTGGTAGATCCCATTTAATTTTGTCGGAGGGTCGAGTGACAGATTCATTTATTTCACACGGTGACACGTTCATGTTCGGCATATCAGGTACATTTGCGCGCATCATCATGCAAACGTTACATGCATTGCATCATCATGCAATGCATGTAACCTGGTGTGCAGAGCACAAGTATGTGAACGTTTGGAACAAAGTCATTTGGAAGTTCAGCGCCCTCACTCTCATGTGTTCGTTTCGTCTTTGTATTTATGCACTCGAACTTCTCGATATATAGGCTCCAACCATAGTGTAGTATATGTTGCCACTTGGTTATCTAGCTTCGTCTGGCATATGACGCTTCTCCACTTAATGACAAGTGGGCCATAAGAGGCAACTTTCACAGCTCAAGAGAAGCAAAGCCTCCATTTTGGTAGCCGCCATGTTTGTTGTTTTGGAGTTGCTTTGCACAGCCACCCTGCCTACGCTGCTTACGTGCGCAGTTTCACACGTGGCTTTATGAGCACGCATGAGCGTGCGCAAAATTGTGATATGGACGTAGGCGTTTGCGTCCTATGGAAAAAAGTACGCATTTGTGTGCACATTTCATTAATCCAGTTGTGTGTGTGTGGAAGAGGGCTCACGCCTATGCACCGAGAGGCTTATACGGATGTTTCAAAAACTGAAACACGATGTTCTGCGGTAGCGAGCAAAACAGCGACGTTTCCGTGGATTTACCTGTAGAATGTCCGTAAAACATGCAACAGAAGCATGATTCCGTATGTTAACGGCAAGTTCCGCAGTAGCTTCGGCAACAGAAAAATTCTCTGTTTTTTTACCTGCAGGGTTTCCGTAGTCTCACGGAAATTTTTTACAGTGCACTGTCGCCTCTGCTGATTTAGGAGCTGTTTGTTCGCTTTCCGGTGTGCTCTCTGCCAGATTTTGCGATAGCTGCGCAGCAAGCTCGCGTGTTTTAGACCGAGTTAACGCCTGCACTGTTCCCTCTCCAAATTTCTGACCGCGTTCGCGCAACAGACGGTCAGACCGATTGGAGAACAAATAGGGGTACTCTACTGGCACCATTTTCGAGACAGCGGCTTCTGTCACGAGTTCTCCGAATGGGCCGGAAATCGTTACTTTTGCCATTGGCAAGCAAACACTGTGTTCCTCCAGCACCTGCTTTATCCATGTTACTTCCCCTGTGAAGTCCTCAGCGGCAACATAGGACGGATGCACGACGTCCGTGGTAGCGGCGCTATCTCTAAGCACTCTACAGGGCTTTCCGTTTACTTTGAGATCATGCAGGTACGGTCGGAGAAGCTCTAAATTCTCTTTGCTACTGTCCACGTACGAAAACACGACACGCGGCTTCTTACACACTGCAGAGACATGCCCTAGCCCCTGACAGTTGTAGCACCTCAAAGGTGGCCTTGCTTCGAACTGCTTTTTGACTGCCTTCTGCGCCATCTCGGAACTCGAGCCACTCTCATTCGAGTGCTTATTTTTTTCTGGCGCCCTTCTCGCGGTTTCTGCCTGTTCTGGATTCCTACTTTGTGAAGGTTTCTTAGTGGGAAAATATTTCCGCGATGTATTTCCCCGCTTGAACTTACTTTCTTCCGCATTCAATTTCCTGCGCCTTGCGTACTCGTCCGCCAGCTCGGCAGCCTTTTCGACCCTGTCGACACCATCCCGATCCTGCACCCACAATTTAATTGACTGGGGAAGGCGCTGATAGAATTGTTCTAGGCAAATGCACTCAACGATCTTATCTCGGCTCTCGTATACCTCCGCGCTTTTGAGCCACTCTGTGAGGTTGGTTTTCAACCCATATGCAAATTCCGCATAGTCCTCATCCAACTTTTTCGTCGCGTCCCTAAACCTCTGACGGAACGCTTCCGCACAAAGCCGGTACTTCTTAAGGAGGGTCGACTTTACTTTTTCGTAATCGTCCGCCTCCCTTGCGCTAAGTCTCGCCACAACGTTAGCAGCTTCACAGGGCAGCAACGTCAACAGTCTCTGTGACCACGTACTCAGAGCGAAGCCGTTCCTTTGACAGGCCCTCTCAAAATTAACCAAAAACAAGCCTATATCTTCTCCAATTTTGTAGGGCTGAATCGACCTGTCCATAACATAAGATCCTACCTCGCTTGCTCTTTCAGGAATGCTGTTGTTGCTCCTTGACCCATGAAACGCTGCCTCTCAATTTCGAGCTCCAGCCACTTCATCGCTCTTTCTTCCTTCTCTTTCTCGTATATTCTGTTGGCTTCTGCCCTTTCTTTCTCGTCTATTCTCTTAGCTTCCTCCTCTTTCAGATCTTTCTGAACGAGTTCCCACGCCACTTCTATGCTTTTGCACTGCTACCACTTTCTTCTATTTGCTTCAAGAGCTCCCTCTTTTTCATCGTCTCGTCCCATTCAAGAGCTAACTCCTCACATAACAGCGACAATTCCGCCTTTCGCAACTTCCTCAGATCCATGGTCACTGCTTAGCGATGCCTTTTGCTTAAACGAACACACTTTTGTCCGAACAACTACAGATCCCCAGGAATTCAAATTATTGACCCAGAATTTGAAGCCTGGCAAATCCTAAGACAAAAACCAAACGCTCACCCGCAAATGCAGTGCCGTGTCACCAGGTCCATCCAGCTGCTGCCATCCAAATGTTGAGATCTCGTGGGGTGCCGTTGCGTCTCCCGACTCGTAGGAGAGGTTGCCGTTGCAAGGAGCGGACTCCGAGACCGAAGACGATTGAGAAGAAGGAAGATGATTTATTTTACATGATGAGAGCTGATCGAACGCGTCTGTGTCCTTATTTTATACAATACTATGTACAATAGGGACCAATCCCAAGGTCGTCTCCGCCTTCGAGGAGAGGGAGTCACGCCCCGCCTTCGTTGCTTCTCTGCGGCATGGGATGACGTGGCCCAAGTGGCAGCCGATGCTGATTCCCGGAGAAGCGGCTTGCTGGAAAACAACAACAGCACAAATAAAAGCGCTCTTCCCGGCCTCGTCCTTTGACGACACACCGCCGTGTTCTCACAATGGGCCGCCGTAGAGCCACCTGTTTGCAGCAGTCCTGTCTCCAGTGCGCTGCTGCACCGCTCCCGCTGCGATGATGCTGCCGCGAAGTTCATATTTCCAGAAGCGGCACAAACACGCACACCGCACGACCCACCGCCGGTCCATGCGTTCCGGGAACATCACGCGGGCCGGTCGGAAGCTCGAGGCAAGCGGCGAACAAGGCCGCTGCGGCAGTGCCCAACAATGCCCTTGTCTCTCCGAGACGGCAGCCCAACGAAGTACATTTCGTGGGAAAGCAGGCACGTGCGCTCCCCACGGTCATCTTCCTCGAAAGGTAGATCCAGCGGCCACCGCCAGCAGCCTTCCTCTACCACATCATGGGGGGCCCACGCCGATCATAACACAGTGGACTCGTGGGACGTGAGAGGACGCACCACCTCATTTCCTCATCGTGGCAAGCATCAAGCATATTTGTGTCTAACAACCCAAGTCTCCGCGTGTGCACGTTCCCCGCACTTCACGACAGGTCAGTGGGCCGTGGCATTTCTTGCATCGTTCCTTTTTTTTTTCGGATAGAAAACAAGTGATGAGCCAGGGGATTATCTAGAAATTTGATTTGGGGGAGGTGTGGGGACGTGGAAACCAAGTCATTAGTTATCTGGGAGAATTTCAGGGGCATGTAAGAATAAACAACGAGGGGTGTTATGGAAGTGTTCGGGGATCAGGGGTGATAAATCTCTGGCTGAGACAGCGCGGGAATATTGACGCCGGCGTCCTAGTTCCGAGAAACAGGCCGTTTCGGTTTGTCGAAGACTTCGTGACCAATGCTCGCTTTGACATGGCCGCGTTATCCAATTTTCCGAGAAATGCTTCTAGCAAACATAGTCAAGGGGCATGAGCCCTTGGTCTTTCCTTGGTATTGCACGAGTGCACACCTCCAATTTCACTGAGCCGCTGTGAATTTTGAACGCAATCGGTTTCACCTTGCAGAATGGGCGAATGTTAAGGTTCGGCACAACACATTTTTGCCCCTAAAATGGCACTGATGGAAATCCTGGACATCGCACGCCTTTGTTGAAGCACGAATAGCGCGTGCAAAGTTTGAGAAGCTGCCCGCGCAGCACACTGCGGAATCACGTGAGAGTTCTACGATTCAGCAGATCACAATGAATAAGCGGCAGCATTCACGCCCTTTCTTCCCAAGGCCATTCATTTACCCGTGCGTGCTCACAATACGCAAGCAAGTAACATCCAGAGGCATGCGTCGTCTGTTCTGGAGTGACTGCAAGCAGCTCGTTCCAAGCACTGTGCAGCACGTAATTAAGTGAGAACTTATTACTAACTGCAGCTAAAATGTCCGCTGCG
Source organism: Hyalomma asiaticum (assembly GCA_013339685.2). Lineage (NCBI taxonomy): Eukaryota > Metazoa > Arthropoda > Arachnida > Ixodida > Ixodidae > Hyalomma > Hyalomma asiaticum. Next base: position 112 of record JABSTT010002541.1, on the reverse strand, counting down.
CCTATTAATGCTACAGACTGAGAAAATTTGCAATATATGAGACGGTAACGCGATTATTATGCGTCTCGCCCATAGGATGACATGTAAACGATGGCAACACGCCGGAAGCGTC
>JABSTT010002540.1:0-38796 GCA_013339685.2 Hyalomma asiaticum | reverse complement strand
AATAACAATTGAAAAATATAAGCACGCTGCACGAAAGCCTAGTGAAATGATGATTACGAACACGAAGGTGCGAACGCTCCTAGATGGCAATGATAACTCTAGCTAATTAATGGACTTTGAGCAAAATAAGCAAAAGCGATGCTCTTCGTGAGCGAGCGTCACGTTTTACGTTGCTTTAATCCAAATGCCAGGTGATGTGAGCGCTATAGTAATAAGTGAGAGCTGAACTATTTATTCAGTACCAAACAAATCATCCTATTAATATACGCAGGCAAATCGCTAGCGCAAACAGGCTTTGTGCCAGCGGGCTTAATCAAAGTGCAAAATGTTTTGTGAGCAACTGCTTTAAATGAAAGCACAACCGCTGGATTAAAAGCGCCTATTATTGTGTGTGCTTTGCATCTAGGGGCCATGGAAAGCGGCTTGTCAACTTGAGCCATAAAAAAGAAACAGCAACATGGGGCATGCCGTTGGTAGCGCTACTACAATACTGTCCTCACAAGGAGAAAGAGCAAAATTCGTAAAAAAAGACTACACTAATGTTTGTAGTTACTGATGTTGTTTAAGAAATGCATTTCTACTATAACTCGCTCGTGCCGAGCTCGGAAAGGCCATATTCTGCTAAGTACAAGCATGTGTAATAAAATTCCGCATGTTTGAGATGAGGGGATCGAAAGCAAAGGCATCCAAATGTTGTTGATTGCGACCACTGTAAAGATCCTTTCGTTGTTAAACAGAACCCAGTGTTCCCCTACGGAGATTCACTATGGCGTTCAGCTTTTGGCAGCTAATACTGCCGGTATCAATTTGCTGCTGCTATTCGACATCTTTTGCAGAAGTATATATATGTACTGGGAGTCTGCTAGAATATCCTGTAGTTATTCTCAGACAAACGGCCTGACCGAGCGGTCCAGACCACAGAAACTGGAATGCACTTTTAGCATTCGTCACTTTCGCCTACGACACGGACGTACAGCACAGAACTGGCTGTTCACTACATTACCCTGTTTACGGACGTCGACCCTTCTTTCTTTCTGAAAGTTTGCTTTTTCACAACCAAGACAAATTCATGATGCTCATGGAGCGAACAGTACGTTTCGCGTATCGCCCAATGTCGACAGCGTACTCGCACGCACACAGCGGGCAGACAGCACTACAGAAAAGCCCTTTACAACGAATGTGTGTTTTATCGTTTCGACTGCGTGAGGAGGTCGAGCTTCTGACTCACGCTGGCAGATGTGATTTGCGAGAAAATTAGTTCCAACCGCGCTGCATCAGTCCTTACCTAGTTCTAGAGCAAACTTCACCCGTGAACGTTCGCGTGACGGCTCTTGACGCTTCCACAAACGGCCTTTACCGCAACGCCGACGTTGTCCACATCAACCGAATGAAGTCCTTCACGCGGCGCTCGCCTAATTTTGACGGACAGCAAGGTTCATGCCTGCTTTCAAGCCGGGAAAATCAGTGTGGTCGTTTATATTACACACATGTTCCTCATATTCCTATCACCATCACCACGCGTTTTGTTATCTTTGTCGCTCTTAGCTACGATCATCAACGTGTATCAGCTGTGCTAGTGGTTCACAACTGAACCTGCGCACAGACTAAACGTCCTCCCAACTACGACGTCGTAATCATTATATATATATATATATATATATATATATATATATATATATATATATATATATATATATATATCAAAGTAACTTTCGGAGCACCAGAGAACATGAGCAAAGGGAATCTTACTTTATCTACAATTTGGCACAATTAAGCATGACATAAATGAACATCCTGGCGCTCTCTCGGTGTTACGATCGTTAGAAGTGAACAGTCGAATTGATAACTTTGTATCCTCAATTACAAGATCGGCCATTCCCGCCAATTATCATTGCCTCATTCGAATTTTCATTTTTTTAAGCTGTGTACGCCCGATTCTATCGGCCTGGCCCTGTTTGCCTTACCCGCGCAGTGCAAGCCGACACACGCAAAGTGGCTCCGGAGATCGTACGGCAAGAGGGGACAATACGTCATTGTGTTGTACACAGAATTTTACTGCTTCAAAACCTCGCCTTTCTGTGCGGCTCTTTCCTTCATGCCGCCCTTTCTTCTTCCTTGCCTACCTTACCCCGCCACGCGGTGGCGCCGAGTGCGTATTACAAATGTGGCTGCAACCGGGAACAAGAACGCTGTGCCTTTCATGCCTGAATACCTCCCCCGTTCTTCCCTCCTGGGGCGCGTTGCTGGGCAGCGGCACCACAGAGGCAATATCCAAACCGCACAAGGTACACCACGGAAAGTGTCGTTAGTTTCACCAGATATAAGCCGGCGCCACTGTTTACAATACCTAATTGATGGATTGCTCTTAAAGATGTCTACAGACTCGGACAGCACTGGCGCGGCCGGCGGCACTCATCCTTCTCGCTGTTTCCACCGACTTTCGCCCCTTTCTCTTTTTCTTCTTTTTATTTTTTTCTTCTTTCTTTCGCTCTCTCTATCACTCTCTGTGGTGTGTGTGTGTGTGTGTGTGTGTGTGTGTGTGTGTGTGTGCGAGTTCCCTTTGCGTGACTTGTTCATCTTTTGATGCACTGAAGATGCCGGCAATCTTTATTATTATTTTTATTTTTTTACTTTATTATTTCCGTATATTTTCAACCCACTCATTCGCTTTCCCACCCTTGTCCTTCTCTCCTTACTACAAGGCAAAGTGTGCATATAAGGCCATACTGGCCTGTGGTTTACATGTCTTGAAAAAGGTCGGGCTCCGACCGAAACGTTGACTTAATAAACCGTCGTTCTCTAAGAGGCGCATCGTCAATTCTGTTATAAACTAGCGGCAACCCAAGCTATTTTTGCATATACAGTATAAATATATATATATATATTACAATATCTATCAGGCGCTACCACTCATGCAAGCGCCTCCCTCCCTTCTTCGAACAACTTTACATTATTGGCGCCACATTGGCACCGATTGGGAGCACGCCCCCTGTCTTTTTTAACCCAGTTTTTTGCCGGACGCATCAGTGCCAGGTCATTCAGCAAATTCGCAGGATGCTGCAGTCTCGTTAATCTTGACAACTCCTTCCGCCTTTATTTTACAGCGCAACTATCCATAGCTTGGCCAGTCGCAACTTTGCGCGAAACGGACAACCCCAATGCGGTAATGAGCTGCGTATGATTCGTTGAATCTTAAGCTTTACAACATTAGCCAAGTGTATTCTCCTGAAGCTCAACGGCGAAAGTGCCAGGTTCGTAACCTTAATTCCGCGGTTCGACTACAGGAGATCGTGGCCTGTCCGCCTCGTACCCTATAACGTTGCTATAAGTTAACCAGGTAAAAGCTTCATCCGTCAGTTTGTGCTAGAAAAGTAGGTTTTGAAGTGTACGCAAGTACAAGATCCAACCAATAAGCCAACATGTGCTACAAGACCATGAATTCCTTTATGACGTACGAAGTCAGACTGACTCTGCCACCGCTCACTGCCTCGCAGGTCGTTCACATTCATAGGATGGAATGGACCTCAAAGTACCGAGTTTCGACTGGTCCGCTAAGTGATCATATCATCGTTGCGAAGACAAACCATACGCCAAGGGGATGAGTAGTCCGCTGTGTGCGGCTTCGGAGTGAAGAAATAAAGGATAGGTTGGAACTTAGCGCTCAGCCTGCCATACTCTTTCTCATGACAATTTATTATGATATTAGTATCATTGGGCTAGGCTAAACGATAAAACGTTATGACGCACCAGCTCTCCTGGACTGCTACTCCTGCGAAAGCGCAGATAGAGCGTAGTTCTTAAATACTCGTCGGTGAAGCACACGTGCGAGGAGCTAGACTATTTTTATGTGCCTCGTTGTTTTGTACAAAACAAGGCCTTTGAATTTCGTAGTCTTTATAATCACTTGTTTCTCAAATGCGCCTTTATCTTGTTGAAACTACGAATTCTGAAAAAGTGCGATTTCCGAAGCTAAAAAAATTGTGGTTGATCCCTCTGCCATAGGAATCTGTATTACACGAAAGTGAAACATGTCTTCGCGAAGTTGTGGAATGCATAAGCGGCAATCTGGTGAATCGAGGGGCGGAAGATGTACTGTGCACATGTGAACACGTTAAATCTAAACATCAGCCGCACCCCCACACGGCACAGGGATTCTGGACAGTTGTACACCGAGGGCAAGTTTTCGAGCGACTCCCAATGCTCTGCAAAGACTGAATTGCACGCGCCAGAGACCTGCGCAAGCCTGTATAAACGAGGATCGTCCGAAGATGGTGACGCCTCGAAAGAGAAACCGACGGAGTTGTCAGCGGATTGTTTTGTGAAAATACAGCCCACTGCAAGGAAAGCCAATCATTTGCTCTTCGACGGCCGTCTTTGCGATCCTGGAGCAGTGCCCGTCGCAGCTCAACACACCTGGCCAAGGAAGACAAATTTTGTTGCGGCTGCGTTCGTACTTTACCCCAGGAACATGCCGTTACGGCGCCACCACGGCCCTAACTTCCTCGGCCGTCGAGGCGCGAACACTACCGAAGTGCTGACTGCCGGCGCGATTCAGCACGACCATCTACTTCGCTCTGTCCACCGTTCCTAGATGGCGCTACCACCGAAGCGAACCTAAGTGATTCAGAGTGCAATATAAGCAGGTCATGTTATTGAAGTGTAATTTGGTTTGTTAAACACCATAGTTCAACGTACCAAAAAGCTTTGCTTTAGCCGACGACAAATAAATGTAACTTCGAAAGCGCTATTTCTCTAAATGAACATGTAAGGCCCATCTGTTCCTTGAATCCGCGATGTTGCGGTGGTGCATCGGTAGAGCTTCCACATCTTTTCGTCGAATCCCTGTTGAAAGTAGGTTCTAGATGCTTGCGCTGAACGTTTTCAATATGAATGCAAGTTCGTTTATTTTCGAAAATCCACTGCCGTTACAAGAAGTACGTCACTCATTTCTTCGTGGACCCCGGCATAAAACACTATCATTTTAAAACGAGTTTCTATTTTGCTCCTGTGCAGTTCAAGGAAAAAGCGGCGGCGGCTCCCCATCAAACTCGGTATAGCGAGACAACAATGCAAACCCATTTTACGTTCCTGATGCATGCTTCGCATTCCCTTGATTCCCACTGCACGGGGGTCTGTCAATTTTTTTCTTGTCCTGCATCCGATTGTAATGTACCGTTATCTCCCGCGCAAGCACCCCCCCCTCTACTTGAGGAAGAGATAATTTGAGACATTTCTAGGCGGAGAACCTTCCTCTGCCGTGGACCACAATTAATAATGGCGGCGTAACTGCCGGAGTTAAAACGAATGCAAGGCGGTTGTTTTCATTAATACCTGTGGAATAGGTGCATTTACAGGTTTTATTCGACGTCACTGCTCTTAAAGACGTTAAATCACTCCTTAAAATCGATCAGATAATTTGCTGGCCCAAGCAACAATTAAATTCACGCTAGAAAACGATGCTGGTCAAATGCGTCCGTCCATTTCGAGCAACCGGGAAGCATTCTAGCTCCCTCTAGTTCGACGAAAATTGCATTTTACAATGTTATCGCCTTCTTCGGTTATGGCTCGGCATGAATACCCTCTTAGCACGGTAACTTTTAGCTTATTTTATAGGTACACAGAAAGGTGAAAATATGCTCCTCTACTAAAGTTAACCTTTATAAAGGAACATATTTTCAGATTTGTGTGCACCCAAAAAATAAACTAACGGTTACCATGCTAAGAGTATGGGCGTGCTTAATCGAGATTTTAGAGTAGACGCAACATGTGTCGCTTTAAAATGGCAAAGGTATCTTCACTAATAATTGTTTGGCAAACATGTAAATATAACTTGATTTACATTTCAGCACGCGTATTTCACGGTACTACAATATTTATATACGGGGATCGAGGCGGCGGCGGCTTGATTTCGAGGTGAGCGAAATCTTGAGGCCCATGTGCTGTGCGATGTCAGTGCACGTTCAAGAATCCCAGGTGGTCAAAATTTCTGGAGTCCTCCACTACGGCGTCTGTCATAATGAGATGGTGCTTTTGGAACGTTAAACCTCAGATATCAATATTTATATCCGGAATAATTACCTTACGCGTGACAAATCACACAAGTCACATTCTTTTTTACGTATTCGCCAGCGTACGTCGAGGACCATGTGGGAATATGCTCGAGTAAGGACACCCAAAAATTTTGTTATAGATTATTCGATTTTGAATAATTGAGTAACCTGCACCTTTTATAAGTTTCACGATGCGCCAGTTGCTACATTTCCTCACTGTTAATTCAGCACGCGTGACTGCGATCATTGCATACAACAAAATGTCTTGTCATAATTCATAACTGTTACAAATCCGCGGAACAGCTTTTGCGTTCAATATTCGCACGCACGCTGAAGTTAGCCAACCCAACGACGCGGCACTTCGCGATGAGCTTTACACACCTTGGTACTTCGAGTAATATTTATGCCATTGCTACTGTTCTCTCGCAAGGCTAAAAAAAGTGTGAGCGCACCTTTCAGTCATGACTGCTCCTCAGGATCCTAGACTGTTCCTCCCGAGCACCAATGCCGGCGGAGCTCGCTGACGAGAACTGCAGCTGCTGCTGTCTGCAGAGAGCATTCCGAAATGACGTCATGGTGGCACTTGTGCTGGAAGAGGCGGCGAGGACTGCAGTACTCGTTGTTGCACCCAGGTAACCGGAGGCAATGCTAACCGGGGGAGGCCCGTCCTGGGTATCATCGTCCGCGGGACGTCCCATGAACAGCGACGCAGCTGGTTCGGCGATGCCGATCCGCCGATGATGCCTTCGATGCCACCGGCCCGTCATTGGAGACTTCGTCAGGAGTTTGCGATCAGGCACAGGTAACGGCCGCTACTTTAACTGCTGTGGCGTATCGCGCGGCCTCGAACGGCCAACGTTGCTTCCTCTTCGTCTTTTACGCACAGCTGATCTTCGCGTGCGCGTGCTGCTAGTCCCATGTGTCTCGATATATTCATTATACAGAATGTTTAACTTCACTTTCGAGAACGTTTAAAGAAGAAATCAACGTACCCGTTACGAGAACGCAACGACGTTGTTTGCCGTCGCTCCCATCAACAGAGATTATATTTAAATGGGTTGAGTTCAATAAATAATACGTAATAATTCACCATCATTTATGCTATTGCTTTACACGTAAAATGTCCGACGGATAAATTTAGAGCTCGGTTGTTAGCGTCCTGATAAAGTACATTTATAGCAATAAGTGCAGCGGTTTTAATTTTTCCCGTCAACTGAAAGTGAGCGAGATTTCAAAAAGGGGACTAGGCCCTTGTGCGCCTTAATATCCTGCGCTATGAAACGTCCTATGACACTATCATCGAAGATACACGCGGTCTAAACAGGTCGTGAGCACTAAACGTGCAATCACATCTAATCAATTTGTCTCTCTGTGTACATCGTCCATCGATCGATCGTTGCATGTTCGAAGCTGCTAATGTCGATGCGCGCATGTCAGGTAATGCTCTCTGAAATCTCGCGCGTTTTCTTAGAAGTAGCTGCACCTGTTCTCATTAAAATATATTATCCGGCACCAGCATGCTCTAAAACGTCCCCCGTGGACATTTTGCATTTAGGGCAACATTTTACATGCTGATAATTAATATGAACAACATTTACCTGAGCTCATTTGAAAACACCCCAGTAAACATTACCGCTATATACGGCTGCATTAGCGTAATGTGCTCGAGAATTTCTTTTGTACGTGGTTTGGCGCTGTTTGACTGAAGCGCCCTGGATATGTATACTTCTGCTGTCAACCTTGTGTGTGTATATTTCTCGTTCATGGATTGAAGGGCCGCATAGTCTAAATAATGAGGACAACGCATAAATCCACAATGGATGAAATAAATATCCGAGGAAGTATAATTTAGGTCGTCCTAATGTGCCATTTAGTGTCCTTTATGGCACTAGCCACTGCAGTTTCGTCGCATTTTCTGTTGTCTTGGATAGGCTTGAACTATATTTAGTCACGTGTGGTGCCTATTCGTATATCAGAAGCGGTAAGGAGCCGCAAATCGTTTTGTTTTTTCATTCTGCGTGTGGCTCATAAGCCGACATCGTCAAGCTCAACTTGTCGTCCATTCAGTTCATTGTAATTAAATATTACTAGGGCAATTGGCCCTTTTCTGCAGAAAACTCACGACTTGATATAATATATATTCTATAGAAGTGGCAAATGGAATCAATTCCTTCTATTAAAGAATTCTTTTTTCGATGTCTCACTTGAATTTGTGCCAGTTTATGTACAACCTCGTCTTCCACTTTCCTGATGGCCAACGGAATGAACATAATGTGGCAAGGTGCTGGCGCCATTGATAATGAAAAAGATATACTTCATTTATTTGACACAATGAAAAACTGACAGAGCTGAAAATATCGCGATAATAACGCCGTGTATGCTGTCGCTTTATGACACGTGTAATGCCACTATAGTCACAAAGTGATTTGACACGGTAAGTGCTGGCATTACTCCTATGAGGACAAGACAGGAATAAAGTAGCACCCCACATTTCCTGTGGATGTTAGAAATGGTAATACTTTATTTTAGACGTGAACATGTATCAGAATACTTTTAGCAGCCTAACCAGCTGTTAAAGCTTGGCAAAACTGCTGCGTTCGACGCTAAACTTCGGCGATTATGCATCACAGAAAGCAGTTATGGGCTCCTAACATGGCATACCCATGTATATTAGCGTATATCAATTGAGGGGGAAAGGTACGTGAGGGAGAGGAGGGGGCATGCATAGCATAGCATAGGACAGCGGTGTGTGCGACTGTTCGTGCACCACAGAAAGCGGGTATGCGTTAAGTAACTCTTATCATAGCATAGTCATGCATAGAATAATATAGCAAGGGGGCAGGAAAGTCACGTGAGGGTGTGGAGAAGAGGACGAGGGGAGAGGTTGAGGCAGCCTTGTAAGGATAATTCAGCAAGGGGATGACAAAGGAAAGTGAGGGCGAAGAGGACTAATGCAAGGATGAGTGCGGAAATCACGAGGAGGTGAGAGAGAGAGAGAGAGAAAGAGGAGAAAGGCAGGGAGGTTAACCAGATATTAGACTTCGGTTTGCTACCCTGCACTGGGGAGAAGGGGAGTGGGTTAGAAAGATGACAGCGAGAGAGGGTACAAGATTCCAGACAAGCACAACAAATAAAACACGCGCACACACATACACACACACAAAGAACGTTCCACTTATAGACGTTCACGAAGGCCGAGAGGGTTCACGATTTGATATAATATATATTCTATAGAAATGGCTATAGTTTACCCTCTCACCTCCTCTCACGAGGAGGTGAGAGGGTAAACTATAGCCTATAGCCTATATGTGCACTATATGTGCACTCTACTATAGCAAGGGGTGGGAAGAGTAGTAAGGGTGAAGAGCAGGGAAAATTAGGGGAGGGCAGAATAAAGATAAAAAAGAAAGATGGATGAAAGAAGATCAAAACAATAGGGAGTGAGCTATAAGGCATCTTTAGCTGGGGGGTTGTAGCCCAGCTGCGATGTTCCTTCAGACTTGGCACAGCTAGAGTGAAGCTGCCGCAATTTTTCCGTTTCACTCATCAAGCAAAGGCAGCTGCACTTAGCGGACCTCTAGCAAAAAAAATTAAAATGCAGGAGAACAACTAGGCTCATAGCTGTATTGGACATTGAAGCATACGCATGTCATTGACATGTTCCATAATTGAGCGACATATACACGTCAGTTCTCCTGTTTTGTTTATAAAATGTATAATCCATAAGGCCTCCGATATTCTGGCGCCATCATAGATTCATAAGTTTGCACGAGTGGACAACTTCCGTACTATGGGAAACGTAGTCTATTCCGTGTTTCAATGCATACCGATAGAATCCCAGAGCAAGGATTCGTGTCGATGACCTTCCTTTTTTGCGTGCCACCTTTGCCTTCCTTCCTGGGCCTCTCAATGCCCAGCGTGACGAAATCGTTCAGTAAAGTGTGAGATCAGCCCCGGGGGAATTTAGATGCTTCAGGCCCACGGACTCGCGGGCGCCTTCTACACATGAAACCACGTGATGAAATGCACTGTCGCTTTCTATGTCGCCTTCTTGTGCAATATTCTACGAGAAATACTTATGCCGCAGAAGGCGACATCGACAACGGTCACTGCTGCGCTTGCTTTTTACCACTGCTCGAAAGAAAAGGGGAACGTAGGAGTCGCGCTTCACCACCAATAAATATACTCCACCAAGAAGTTCTGTTAACCGCTGGGTAGACTGCAGGGCCACTTAGCGCGTAAGGAGGCGGAAAATCTCAATTCCCATTCATCCGTGCTGTGTCACCTCTTCCACGCCCCTGTCCCTCCTCCCACCCCCCGCCCCCTTTCCTCGTGAGCACGCTTGTACAGGGAGAGTAAAGACAAGCACGCAACAGCGCGGAGAAAACCACGCTGCGGCAACGCACCACGCAAGCGGTCTCCATTTCAAATTTAGGGAGACGTTCTCTTGCGCTATGCGTTGTGTAAGGTATATCTTGATCCTTGTATTCGCTTTGGAGGTAAGCACTTGCGCTTGCAGAGCAAAATACTCGCGGTAATTTCAAACCATTTCCATGAGCTACTCTAGCTTTTGTGCACTACAGGTTGAGCAGGCCTGGTTAAGCCAACCTATGATCGAAGCAACGACAGCAGAACGTGACTGGGGCTTTGTATTTGGCGCGAGTTTACCCAAAAGTTAGGGCTCATTTTCCGATTCATTTAATACATTCAGTGCAGTGGGCAAGCAGCAAGCGCGAACAAAAGGAAGTAACGGGGAAAAGAAGCAAGGAAAGAAGGAAAGAAAGAAAAGCGGTAAAGCAGCACTTAAGAAGAAAGGAAAGGAAGGTAGATTCAAGAAACGAAACATAAAAATAAGGCATTAAAGATTGAAAAAGAAAGAAAGGAATGAACGGAGGAAAGAAGGAAGGAAAAATAAGGAAGGAAAGAAAGAAGGGGAGAGAGATAGAAGGAGGAAGGAAACAAAAAAGAAGAAAGGAGGAGGGATGAAGGAAGAAAGAAAGGAAGGCAGGAAGGAAAGTTTAAAGGTGAACATTTGACAGAGATCTGTCTGGTTGGGACGAAATTAAAGGTGAAAAAAAGGGGACACCAACCAAATTATAATCATCAAAAGTAAAATTTGCTCCTAAAGATGACAAAAAACCCGACGTTTCGGGTCCCACTCGGACCCTTCTTCAGGGGTGACTGGAGGGCACCAGACAGCAGCAGTGCTTATAAGGCCTTCTTTTTCTTGTTTCTTTCTTTTTTCTTCTTTCTTCCTTCCTTTGCACTTTCCCTTTGTCCGGTTCTTCACACTGAGGGGGTCATGCTAGTGTTGAACCAGGTGCCGGAGTCCGCTAAATAGACACTTGGCATTGCACCTGCAGACCGGTTCACGTTACCAGGTGTCTCCTGAATGTGCCATGATTCCACAAAAAGCCGCTTGTGAAAGCTGGTTTCCAAGTCGAGGACGCGGGAGTTGTCAAAGTTGATGCGGTGGTCGTGCACCTCGCTGTGTTCAGCTAATGCACTCCTTTGTCTATCGAACTTGCGGACATCGTTCCTGTGCTGTCGTAGCCTCTCTGGAAAGTTCTTCGTCTCTCCCACGTACGACGCGCCGCAATCTGAACAAGGAATGGAGTAAATCACACCCTGCTCTCTCTCCCTCGGCAGCCTGTCCTTCGGGCGCGGAAACGGCCAAGCGTGGAAATTGGCTTGTGTGCTACTCTTATTCCCTGCTCAGACAGCACACGTGCGAGCGCTTCGCTGGTACCCTGAACGTAGGGAATACACACACGTATGGGCTTGGAAGGCGGCGGGTCAGTGTCCTTTCGAAGGGGTCGGCGGGGATTAGTCTGGCGGCGAGCAACCTTTCCGACAAAGGCTTTCGAGTAGCCGTTCTTTAGAAGGTAGCTTCTGACCCCTTCTTCTTCTATCCGCTTATTCTCCGAAGAACAAACCCTCCGTGCACGGGTCAGCAGAGCAGAAACCGCCGCCGCTTTATGGTGGAAAGGGTGGTTCGAGCTAGCGTCGAGATAGCGACCGGTGTGAGTCGGCTTTCCGTACACCGAGAACTGGAGCCTGCCATCCACCTTTGTCAAAAGGGCATCAAGGAAAGGCAAGCACTTCTTTTCCCGTTCCACGGTGAACTGAATGGCCGGCTCTATCGAGTTTAGGTGGGCCGTGAATACGTCTACAGCAGAAGTTTTAAGAATGCAGAAGCAGTCATCGACATACCGCAAAAATATCTTCGGAGTGATGTCGGCCGACTGCAATGCTCTTCCTTCCACCGCTTCCATCACGAGGTTCGCTGTTGGGACAGACACAGACGCACCCATTGCAGTACCATTTCGCTGCTTGTAGTACTCTCCGTTGACAGAGAAGTACGTGCTGCTGAGACAAAAGTTCAGCAGGCGGCTCAGCGGCGTACGTCGGAGTCATGGCAGTGCATCACCGAATGGCCATTCTCCATACCGGGCCTTACAGCTCGAGTAACGCCTTTGGAAGCTTGAGAAGGGCCCGACAGATGGTTGCCACGAAATTCACTAAGCCTGTGTAGATCACATGTGATGCATTTGAAGTATTTTATTTATCTCCTGTATTATAACCACTGCATCGAAACAGCACAATGGCAAGGGGACAAAAGAAGGGTATCTATGAAAAGATACACCCGTGCGAAAGAGAAGAAATGCGAACGCTAAATGAATGTAAATTCAGAAGAACGGGATACAGGCAAATATTACGAGGGTGAGAAAGATGCCGGAGAAACAAAAGGGAACAATTACTTAGGTACTGCCGGAAAGACGATTTTTTTATCGACACACATAGTCTAGCCGAAGAAGGACGCCGACATACAGTCGATGTCATTTACGATACGTGGCACATTTATAAGACGACGCTCACAAACGCACCTGACAATTATATAAGCACCACAAATTAACACTAAAAGAAAACACTACACTCATTTTTCAGTCACGCGAAAGCTGTTAGAATTCAGTAAACGTAAGACATCGCCAACGATTGTCACAGAATTGGAGAAGCTAATTAGCCTGTTTCACAACTTTCCTTGTGAGTAGTTAGCATTTAAATTATGTGAATAAAACTCCTCTAATCATCGTATAGTTCTAATTATTGGATTCAATAACTAATAGTACCGAATGGTCAAGCGCAAGATGTCGGGTGTGTTTCGATGTTTCTTAGTGATGGAGATACAGGCAACGATTGCATGGGCTGCTGAGCTAATCACACGTAAGGCACTTGAAGTATTTTACTTATCTCCTGTATTATAACCACTGCGCCGAAATAGCACAATGGCAAGGGGTCAAAAGAAGGGCATCTATGAAAAGATTCACCAGTGCGAAAGAGAAGAACACAGCTTGCTGGCCTAGTTGGTATTTATTTAATGTCATGATGAAGCCACCACTAGAACAACATAAACACAATGGTAGAAAACACAGGAACAGGACACGCGGCGTGTCCTGTTCCTGTGTTTTCTACCATTGTGTTTATGTTGTTCTAGTGGAGGCTTCATCACGACAGAAAGAGAAGAAATCCGAACGCTAAATGAATGTAAACAAAGGGGAAACCTCGAAGAACTAGCGCCGCAACCGTTCCAAAATCTCAAATTTAGCCTCATACCCACATTTAGCACCAATTGTCTCATCAATATACTTCCTATCAAGATCGCATGTCAAAGCACTACGCATGAGCAAATACCACCTTGTCTACAAATGGAGTGACGCAAAGGGAACCTCAACTCTTCAGCGCGACGTTACTGACATCACCCTAACGACCACTCTCACAGCATACATTTAGCTTGACGTACACTACACATTATCGTACGTCTTCTTGCGTATTCACGTTCGTTGGTTACAGCATGACGGCAGCACGAGGACATGTGCCCCTAGCACGAGCAAAACGGTGCATAATTTCGGCACGCCCGTAACAGGCGATTTATATATGACCATATACAGCCACGCTTTCTACGTACGAAGTGCCATCGAGCGCGACTTGTCATCACTGAACACGTTCCAGCGGCAGCAAGCCCCTTGCATGTTTCTTTGTTATGGAGATCCATTCAAATATTATAAATTACTGCGCCCAAAATCATCAACTAATTTGACGACAGCATGAACGTTATCGTCATTTAGAAGAAATGTTGCACAATTCTCGGTTTTAGGTGTAAGTGAGCGAGCCATCAACGCGACTTCGAGGAAAGCATTGTATCGGTAAAAAATATATTAAAAATGTGGCCAGGAATGCCGTGAAGTTTGGCTGCCAGATGTCATATTAACAGGGGGTTAAAAGCGAGTGTAATGCAAATGTTTGTGTATGTACAATAAGCACCACACATGATACTTAGTGGCTCTAAATTTCTTGTAATTATACCTGAGAAAAACACTCTAAATGGCGCACAAACGAGATAAGTACCGCAAATTAACACTAAATGAAAACATTGTGAAAAAACATGCAGTATAGCTGCCGTGCAATAGCCCACAGCTACGCGAACCCATCCTCTCCTCAGTCCCCTTAGCAGGGTGGCCGTAGAAATATAACCAATCAACATTGACAGCATAGTGGCTTTGTCGGGGCTTGTAGTGCGCTGTCTGGGCGCAATTACAGGCTTCGCAAGGCATGGGCGCTGTCTTGGTTCTGCAGCTGCGTGCCTCTTGAGGTGGTGGAATCTCGACACCTCCGGGACAGGAACAAGTCAGACACGACTTCCCCTGCAAACAGCGCCCAACCGGAATAGGGGAGCACCTCTTCCACGAGACCAACAAGAGTGCGCAGGACTGGAGGCCCGGTTTGACAAGATGTCAATTGCGCCGAGTCCCATCTTTTACGTTACTTGCAGTCGATGATGTCCTTAATTCGACCGTGCTATGGAAGCTTCGCCCAAGAGCCATGTGAGTACACAGCCCGAGACGGCGAGCAATCTGCCACTGTGAACAGCACTGGACGTATCCGTGGAAGTAACTGTGTCGGCTTGGGCGAAGAGATATTTCTTGATGACCTCGACGTTGCCGCTTCATACAACCAGACGCGACCCCAGTGAGGTCCACACGTGTAGATCCATTGTGGCAGTCGAGGCGCGATGATCAGGTTGTGCATGAGGTGGCTCTGCATCCACTGACACTTGAGGACGGCTGATGAGCTTCGGCGGTGGGAACACACAGGCGTGCATGTAGCCATTGAGCATTGTCCGGAATAGGTGGCCGACAACTGCGTGTAGAGATGTCAATGTTCTGTCAAAAGTCAGCGATAAAGCAAAACTATGAATGAAATAACCATAGCTGAAGAAGTGAAAGCACGAAAAGTACTTTTGGTGAGCCGTTATTGCTAAAGAAGCCTCATATTTATAGTTAGAATGGTGCCATTGCGTGGCAGCTGGAGCAGGGACAGTGATACTCCTGTTGCTAGCACATATGAGAGTTGGACGCAACGCGTAGCATGTAAAAGATTACTTTTAACCAATTTCACTGTGATTTCTTAATCCTTCTATCACTTCTTTTAAGGAGTAACATTCCTTCTAATTTTACTACGTGCTTGTCTAATCGATTGCGAAGTTACCAATGACAAAATAATCGGGTGCTGCAAATCAAGGCGCTGCGCGATCAAGAACTCCTGCTCGAAGTTTCCGTAGGCTACAACACAGCACATCAGTCTAGTGCATTCGTGGGGAAAATCTTCAGTGTTGGAGCAGACGGGTTCACGAGAAAGTGCGTGCAAATGACCTCCCAAACTTCGAAGGACAACTGCAGCTGAAATATAACGACGTACTGGGGACAAAAAACACGGCGTGTGTAAATGCAAAACATTTATACGCGGCATGACCGAAATAGCAACGCCGCCGGTAAATCGAAAAAATCCGCATTTCTACGGACACACCTAAAAATTTTCTCTGAGACTATAAGCAATGTTTTGAGTGCATCAGTAAAAAAAATTGTAGCCAACGCCCATTCCTTACTTATGTGTCTTCGAATGGCACTTATGGTCTTCGTATGGTGTTGTGAACTCACTTTATGTACACTACCCCAATATCCAATGCGGTATTAGCTAGACGTATTCTTTTTCCTTTCTTCCGTTCTGACGTGTGGTTACTAGGCCTGTAACCGTGCCATATACCCACGCATCTAAGGCGATTACGAGTACTGCGCTTTGAAATTTCATTCAAGATCTAGTAGATAATTGCCTCCTTAATGTAAAACATTTACGCCCTGATATCAAGTCTATCCGCATAACTGCACCCTGGACATTCATTTCTGGAATTGTTTGTTTTTTCAGATATAATGATTACATTTGTAGACCCACCATGGAGGTGAACTGAAAGCGGCGCGGAAGATAGAAAAGTGGTCAGCATGTTCAGGCGCTACGATGACACTTGCGAAGACAGACGGACAGCCAGACAGACAGTGCCTCTTTTTTCGTTTCATCAGTGCCCATGAACGTGCTCATCCAGCTTTTTCACGAACACGTCCAGAAACAAGCAGTTCTAAAACAAGGGTGTCAATCGGAGTTCGGGACACTAATGAGCTTTGAACAAAATTTCAATTACGTACACAAGTGCAGGTCCCATTCTTTCGATTAGATTTGCCGGCGGCGTTGCTATTTATTTTATGCTATATGTGGGCAAGTGCGCCACAGTAATAACAGGTTATTGTATAAAAAGTAGCGTAGGGATAGAATCAAATAACGAAGAGTAGTTTGTATATGACATGCTTTAGGGCTCGAATAGTAATTGATTCCGTTGCTTCTTAGAGTGAAGCGACCGTTACTGTAATCGATTAGATTTCTCACTACCCTGTATAACGCGCATTATTGTATCCCATGATGTGTTCATATACATACGCGTGTTCAGTGTTGATTGATATGGTCGGTATAAACAGAACAATGGACTTCAGCTATCATATCAGGGAGGCCGGTGCCGGGAACAGTGCTGATATTTGAGGGAGTTTGCTCTTTGCTAAGTCAACGTAATTCCTTGAGGGGCCGGAACCACAAAATTCATTTACGGTAAAATTTTGCGTAAGAGAGAGACATTTAGCGTAACTGGATTCACGAGGCGAAAGGAAACGTTGTAGGTTTCTGCTATAAAGGGCCCTGCGCTTGCGCCTTCATGCATCACTGACGTTGATGTATGAATGGACAACAGGTCATGTTACGACGTTGCCAGAATGACGTCATTCCTTTCATAAGGCACGCCTCTCGTATTTCATTTAATTTCATTTTATTACCTTGAAGACCCTTTTTCAGGGGGTATCACGTAAGGGGTGGGGTTGCAGAAGCACAAACAGCAAAACAATAGCTAACATTAGCTTGTAACTACAGTCCCCATTCCAGCATAACGCAGATCAAACATGACCTATCACTTGTGCCATTAAATATACGTCGTTCCATTGCTCTTTTATCCTTATTTCATAAATATCGCCACAGCGTCAGGCCGTCTCCCTTACCACTAGAAACACCTTCACGCATTTCACATCGCTTACATAATCAATACAGCATTAAACGCATAAATGGACGAACCCTCGCTTTCAATTCATCAGCACTTCCCCGCGCCATTGTTCTATGGAATGATCTTCCCGACAACATTGCATCCATCACAAACCACGAATCATTTCGAAATCAACTGTGGGAGCATTTTCTGAAGTAGCTTATGTCATTATTATTTTTTTTCCGCGATGCCACCACGCATTATTTTACCTTTGTGAGTGTACTTGGGCTTCTGTTTTAATTAAGCAACGAATGTTGTTGCTTCAATCTTAAAATGGTTTGCAATGTATTTTTGGTGCTCATTTTGCTCTGTATAGGCATTTCTAAATAACTACAATGTGCATTTTTTTCTCTCTTTTTTATTTGTTTATTTCCCTGTATTTGTATTCCTTATTTCTCTGTATTTCTTGATGTTCGGTTATTTACTTTGTACTTGTCCCCCTTACTCAATGCCCTATTGGGCCCTGTAAGGTATCATGAATAAATAAATAAATAAATAAATAAACATAATGAGTTATGCGTTGTTGGAAAGTAGATGACGAGGCGATGACGAAGACGTCATAAGGCAGGCCGTTGCAGTCTACAGCACTTCTGAGGAACAATGAGGCAGAAAACGTAGTAATATGCCATCGTGGGCTGCCAACCTAAAGCGGAATATGTGCGCTGCAGCTGTGATATAGCTCCCTTGATTGAGAAAACAACAAAAAAAAACTTAGATCATTACGATATTGCCGCTTGCACATACAAAAGTTTTGTATGGAATTGTAAAAAAATGTGCAAGAGCTTCTTATGACGTTTCTGCGCTCTTCAACTTACGGCACGATTCGCGAACATAGCTGCCTAACAGCGGCAAAAAAGTTTGAGCGCTGGTTCTCACAGCCCTTCCTTGTTTGAGTTCCTTCACCATTCGAGGGGATGTGTTTTGAGTGCCCTTGCTTTTTAGGTGCGTGAAACCCGTGTGAAAATAGTGCCAGTCTCTCCTATGGGGCAGTGACCGTGTTGAAGACTCAGCCCTGATTGTTTATGAATCCGGGATAGGCAGCCGCGTACCCTGAGCTACTCGCACTTGCGAAGCCTTCGTTGTGCGTTTTAAGGCCAGTTAGCACTGCGTTTGTCTTGCTTTGCAGAGTTTTGTTTCGATAATACCGCATTGTTCACTAACGGTTTTTGGGGACGTTGGATTAGTGATGCTGGCTTACTATTGCTTACTATCCTGTTCACGCCCATCGATATCTTATGCGTAGTCATAGACAACGCCGGGTTCCGGTGACAGGTCACACATATGCGATCTAAACAGAGCGGATGTGCACAAACTCGGAGGAATATTGAAGAGGCAGCGGCTCACGGCGAAATATCACCGATACACGTGGACGTACTTAATGTTGCTCGCTTTGGGTTCCTACGCTACTTGCGACGTCCTCTTTCCAGTTGGAGACGTGGAAGGCGTAACGTTGTCGAATGAGTTGTGCATGCCGGTAAAAATGTTTACCCGTTGCCTGCTGGTGTGCACAATATATCGTAGACGAAGACAGCCATTTTTTGATGCCACAAAAAAATACCGTTACTGTAAATTTTTTTAGTTCCCGCGATGTTTTTGTGAGTACATATCAGCTCTCGAAGACCTGAAGCAATGGTGATGCACATATTTTGAAACATCCGTGTCGACCGCAGGTCTTTTTCGATAACAACTGGCTTCACGAAACTTATTGCGTTCTCAATTTATTATTTCCCTCAAAGACACGTAAACATCGACGCCCGATGAAACGCGGAAACAAAAAAGAACAACGAAAATCAAAAGCAAATATAGTAATGGAAAGAAAAATTGCGCCGTGGAAACACGTAGCTGCATCTGCGCTAAACAGGGAGAAATTGCATTTTCGTTTTACATTTCAGAGGTTGCGCAAGCTTTAACTGCCATTGCTTCACGGGTCAGAATAATGATCTGGGTATGAGGACACGCCGTAGAGGAGAACGCCGAAAATTTTGCCTGCCAGGCGTTGTTCACCAAGCACTGATAATGCACTGCACGCAGACCTCTATATCTTCGCCTCCGTTGAAAACGCGCATGCTGCGGCAGGGATCGAACCCGTCGCCTGAGGGTCAGCAATCCAGCAACCATAACCACTAAATATGCGCGCGCTTATCATATATTCTCTATTTTCATCGCGTATTGCTTATTGTTTTCGTATTTAGGCGCAATCAATATGTGGCTGGTATGGTCGAGCTTGCGACATTGCCCTCAGGGTGATTTTGTGTTACTGCTGCCGTTTAAAGATGAACATCACCTTCGTAGCCTCAGAGGCCGCACCAATAGCTTGTAGAGATATTTCCATTCAAGACGTTACTACTTATGGCCAGCGACAGAACATCAAATTTTAGGCATTCCACTATGATCAAATTTGATAAATCACTTGCGCAGCAAAAAGCAGCCTATGAAAATATACCTGAAATTGTTCTTGGAGTAAGATACGTTGCTGTGTCATCTTCACATTCCTTACATTTCCCCCTTATAGACTATGTGTTGTTCCCCTGCATATGCCTAAATAACGTAGAGAACACTATTTATCGTCAGCAACGCCGAAGATTTTTCTTCTCCAAGATCTGTTCTTCGATACAAATCGACCATGTGGCTTCACGCAGACCCAGCCTGCTGCATGCGTAAGTTTTATGGCAGACATCGGGAGTAGGAAGCGGAAAGCGGAAATGAGGCGAAAAACGATTCCCATTGATTGCATCCTCTCGACAACAGGCGCTTTGCTTGTTGCTGCGCTACCATGTGACCATACATGCTTTTGCTGTCGTTTATTCGGCTTCAGTGTTTCCTCCTTCCCCTCGGTACCATGAGAGAGGTTAAAAGGGCACCACCGCTATCGCATTCCACCTCGCTAAGAGATCCCGAACATAAGAATATTGTACATAAAAGGAACATTTGTGAACACGCGCACCGAACTTTAATATTGCTCAACACATTGATTTCTGGGGCTTCACGTAGTGTGTGATACAAAAGTTCCATATTTTTATTTACGTACTTTTGAAGTAATTTTTTTAACTGTAATAACTGTGAACAGTGACGTTCACGAAAGAGACCATGTGCAGAAAAAATACCGTCGGCCGAAAGAAAGTTTAGCAGCGGATAAGAGACAAATTTGGTGCGCGACCC
Source organism: Hyalomma asiaticum (assembly GCA_013339685.2). Classification (NCBI taxonomy): domain Eukaryota; kingdom Metazoa; phylum Arthropoda; class Arachnida; order Ixodida; family Ixodidae; genus Hyalomma; species Hyalomma asiaticum. The sequence continues at coordinate 18,117 of JABSTT010002540.1, read as the reverse complement.
TGTGCTTGACTTACTTACCTATGCTTGACTCTCACAATGCGCAAACGTACTGTGCTTCCCAATTTCTCGCTGTATTTGCAAGAGGTTCAGTAACTACAGTCACGGTATAATTCGATTTGTATAAAAGAGCTATGCTCCTATATCATGTAGTATACAACTCTGAACATGCCTTCTTTTGTACAGTTTCTACATGGATGTCCTAATTTCGCAATGCTTTTTATAATTTGTAGAGAAACGGGAGTTAGACTAATTATCCTGTTGGCCATTTGTTATAAAAATCCGGCTCTTCGGTACCATATCTACCACACACACCATTTAACATATCGTCACGTGGTCGTGACGCACGCAGCACTCAAGACGAAGCAAGCAGAACTCAAGCGATGTCAGGCGAACTGTTTATTAGGCGAACTTGTGCCCAGCAAAACGAAGCCAATAACAATACACAGCAATAACGGCGTGAACAGCCGTCGGTCGATGGGAAGACTAACAAACGGCTAAATGCACCGGTTTTTATACGCGCGTAATAACGCGTTCTCGCATTATCTCAGAAATTCTAGAAGACGCTCAAATGTTCGCTCTAGAAGACGCTAAAACGTATCGCAGCAAAATACGTGATTCAAATCTTCGGCTAAAGTTCAATACGAACATATTTGATGCTTTCGTTGCATACAGGGCATGAGTTCATAGTATAGCCACAAGTGTGGCCTCCAACTTCCGTATGTGAAGCAGTTTCGCTATAGCTTTGTCATGTGCACCAATTAAATGTGGAACCCCTCCACGACGAGGATGTACAAGGCGGTCATGAGTTTTCTGATCTACTAAGATTCTCTTTGTACTAAGCTTCCTGAAGTATTAACTCTCAAAGCAGTCCTTCAGGATACCAAAGGTATATAATTCACTGGTCGTAGTTCCTACGTTGAACGTTATAAAATTTTGCTGCATTAGAGCAAAGAAACAGTTAAGTCTATGGAGCGCCTTGTGTGGTATTGCATCCAAAATGGCGTCATTATGATGGCAAGTGGCTGAATAGATTTAATGTCCAATGCCTTTATGGTGACAGCGTAACGATGAGGGTAGGGTAAGTGCAGATTAGGGTAAGTGCCGTGTAGACGAACTCACCAGCCCTGAGCAGGTCCTTACAACAAACGCTGGCTTGGCAGGACTTGGTAGGAGTGCTCCCGGCGGCAGGGTCCCTACCGAGAAACACCATGGGTCGAACAGAAGTCTCCTGAGAAATTAGTGTTCTGAATTGAGCTTGAGCAGCGCAAAAGCATCGAAATAATATCCGGTTGACGTTAATATGACTACACATGCGTGGAATTTTCCGATGTCCCCTAGAGCGGCCTCTGGCTTGTTCTCTCTGTTGGGCTAAAGGTTTTTGTAATGGCGAACTTCTTTATAAGAAACTAGCTTCAATTCATAGTGCCAACGTGATTGGCCTGTGAACCGGTTGTGTGGCCCTATCCGATAGGCCAACACGCCTTGAACAAGTTAGGCATGCACTACCTGAAATATTCGACAGCATGACACACGCTTTGTACCATTGTGCCCACATTTTCTTTCGGAGTCATAACTACGCGGGCTCCTCATGTATAGCTATCACAAAATAATGATGATTGATGGCTAGGTGGACTCCTTTTCCCACTACACAACTATACGGCATCACCGCGTGCATGTTGCACACGAGTGCTTGGTTCCTTCTACAAGAATCAAGCATATATTGGCACGGCTGGATCTTCTAGAGTTGGCCGGTGCAATAATGACGGCAAAACAGTTATAACTCGATCATTCACCGTCTGATCTTCAATGTCACGCTGCAGTGCGTGATGAAAAGTTCACCATGCGAGGCGCGGAAAACTTCATTTCCTGTCGGGAGTGGGTGTACGTGTGTGTGTTTATGGGTGCGCGTGTGTGTTTCGTTGTTCAGCTGGAAGTTTACAGTTCAATCCTCGCCGTGCCGGCCGCATATCCAAAGCGTGAATTGCAAAGCAAAAAGGAAGGAGACAGAGAAAGAAAGAAGCGCATGGATGGCGACATTATGCAGCTCCTTAACAAACCAAAACAGAACATTAATCCGTTGTGCTGCACTACTGTAACAAATCAGGCGTGCTAAGACAAGGAAAGAAAGAAAGAAGAAAGAAAGAAAGAGGAATGGTGCAAGACATAATTAGTGAATTAAGGAAATAAAGAAGAACGGGCGACTTGTTTGGGATGAGTGACTCGGCGTAACTAACAGACACGCCCTTTTCGATCGTCCTCACGGAGTGGAAGAGGCGCAGATTTCGTTGGTGTGCAACACACCGGCATATCCTATTCGGTGTGCACCTGCCTGTTTGAAATGCGAAGCATTTCTTGGCGAACTTCAGCAACTTTGAGCGTATCTATCTATCTATCTATCTATCTATCTATCTATCTATCTATCTATCTATCTATCTATCTATCTATCTATCTATCTATCTATCTATCTATCTAGCCGGTTACGACTGTGTGATCTCCTCGCCGTTTCGTTAATGGCATGTATACAAAAATTGGTACGCCTCAACTTGAGTCCATGACGAACATAAATGACAGGTCATAACATGAAAATCATGAAATGAATGTCACGACCGGCATGATTTACGTGCCATGGTCTTGGTGCTCTCCTGGCCGTTTCTTTAATGCGATGTATACGAAAATTTGTATGCCACAACTTGACTGCATGGCGAACATAATGACAGATCATGACATGAAAATCGTGACATGCATATCATGAGCGGCATGATTTACGGGCCAAGGTCTTGGTGCTCTTGCGGTCGTTTCGTTGACATGATATATACCAAAAGTTGTATGGCGAGGCTACAGTATCTGACGACCACGGGTGACACGTTCTAGGAACATGAAATTCGTGGCATGCATGTCATGAGAGGCATGATTTACATGCCACGCGTTTCGTTAACGGGATGTATACAACAATTGCTACGGCACAACACGAGTACATGACGAACGTAAATGACAGGTCATAACATTACCATCATGATATGCGTGTCATGAGCGGCATAGTATGCATGCCCCTGTCTTGGTGCTCTTTCGGCCGTTTCGTTAGTTCATATGTACCAAAATCGGTATAGCGAGAGAGCACTGCAGATAAATTTTGCGTTCCTGATGCGTGCTTCGCATTACCTTGACTCCCAATGCACGTGGGTTTTGGCGATTTTTTCAATAATATCTACCATCATTGTCAAATGATTGTCTGCGCACTACACTTGCGCTATATCAGATCACCGTCATGAAATTCTAAACCTTAGGTTTTATTGGGGTTTGACTTTTTCAAATTTTTCTCTTTTGAGGTGACACTGTCGCTATCGTCGGGCATACACCGAACGTCTTTCCTTATCTCTTTGTCAAGTCGAATAAGCGGCGCGAAATCATGTCACCATGCACTGTCCGTAGAAAATTGGCAGTTTCTTGACGTGGTAAGATGCACTGTAACGCCGCACTCCTTTCCGAATCAGCCATATTTTGGGGCGGCAAATCGACAAATTTTCGGGATTCTAGCCATTGAAAAAATCGCTGTTAAACACACTCAAGCGAAACGGTAGCACCTGCACCTCCTACTATGCATACGTTGTACAAGCTGGAAAATTCGCAGTTGACGCCCTCCGTAGAAAAGGTGTGCATGATGACATACCTTTGTCGAGGCATCAAACCGCCAACCGAGGAGGCACAGTTCACCAAGTGGTGCTTGCGGGTCTCCGTGAAGGTGGAAGCCAAGAGATACGGAGGTGCTAGAGGCCCTCAAGAGGCGACATATATGTGCTGCCTGGTGTCCGAAGCCCTCCTTGATTTCTTCTACCGCATAGTCGTGTAACATCCGATTTTCCAGCTCTAGTGACACCTTCATCTCTCACGCAGTGTAGCGGCGGCACTCGAACGGACGCCTGCGTGATACAGTATTTGTACGTGTTGCTTTGAAGATAAGTAATTCATACTAAGAGATGAGTCCATCAAAGCCTTACTCATTCGACCGCTAAAGGCTCGTCCCACTTGATCGACAAGCAAAGCATGCATAAAGGGAAACGCGAAAAAAAATTGATATTGCATTTCTTAACCGTCTCATTGGGTGAATTCGACCACTCCGACGACATCGGGCTATTTAGGACCCTGCGCTCAAAACGTGCCGTACCAGGACTTCGAACATTCTTCTGACCATCGAGACAACGGCTGTCGAGACCGGGTTAGAACACACTTTCCTCTGGTGTGCAACCGAGCACAACCCCATAAACGCTGCATACGCCGTAGTGACCAGGTGATTCATTTGCTGTTATTTTCATTTCTGATCAACCCTAACGGGCGATAGAAAATTCAAGCCGGTACGAATTAATGTATCTCTATAATGTGTGTATGTGTATAATGTCTCACCCAAAAGCTCTATTTTGGGATACCACCAGCCCATTAATCTGCTGGTGGACATAATATCGAGAGATTAGGACAAAGGACAGGCATCCCTTACGAGAGAAAAGTGTTACAATATATATGTCGTTTCCAGACCGCATGATTGAAGCAAGCTTTCATTCATTGGTGCTAGAATGAAGTGCGCATTGTCAACCATCGCCGGTAATGCGGAGAGCGTGAAAATAGCTATGGTTTGACTTTACGCCTGATTCCATTCCAAAAACGAAATCAAGGGTATGCGCTCCCATAAATATTATATGCTATAATTATGCCGATATAAAATTTCCCGTCGATTATTGTGTAAAGGGCCGATTAACGGAAATTCGCGCTACAAACAAAGCCCTTTGTGATTTCGGCCTTTAAAGCTTCGCACAATATACACGGTGACCATAGAAGAGTCAATGGGCATCAGGTACATATAGTTTCCAGATATAGCACTATCAACTGCATCACCCCGCAAGCGAACTGCCTTTCAGTATAAATTCAAGCGGCCCAAGCGATGCTCATCAGATTCTGAAAATTATTGTTCCTCAAGAAGGTTTCTCCCAAATTCTAGGGAGAGGAGACCGAGTTTAAAATGTTCGTCTTCAGTAAATTCACTTTATCATTCCTCAAGAAGACAAATGAGGAAATGCCCAACATCAGGTCAGGGTTATCTTACGATCAGTCCTAGTGTGAAGCAGTTTTGTGAGTATGTAAGCCCTGGCGTTTACAATAGCTGCATAACTACAACTTTAGCTGGCTAACCCTTTAAGTTAGTGCACGTCTTCTTATTTTTATGACCATGTAAACTTTAATGCACAGTTTTTAGCAAATGCAAAGCCACAACCGGCCCCCATTGTGTGCGGTGCTTTGTTGAGCCACCACTCAGTCTTGCCAGTGCTTATGGCCTGAAAATACTGCTGCAAAGAAAGAACACGGCCCTCAGTTAAATATGACGATGTTACAATGAGCATAGCACGGCTTGACCTGTCACACAACGAAGCGTCAACAACCGTAAGGGCTTCTTATCTCCTTTCAGAGGGCCAGGAGCGTAGAATTTGCTAACACATAGTACAAGGGGACATCCTTAGCTTTGAGCACATACGCAATATGAGCTGCCGTGTTGCTAATCGTTATCACTACAGATCTTCTTGTAGAAGTTGAAATCTTCCAGCTTAAGCAGCAGCCTCCTATTTTCTTAAGGCGAACTTAACTTGTCGAACATGTTCTACATTCTTGACTCGTGTCAGTACCTCAAAAACATTCTTATCAAGTGCACAAGCTTCACATTCGAACAGCAGAACATTTACACAATATCCCAGTTTATTACCTTTTGGATTTTGACCCAAGACAATATTTCCAAACCTGTCACCTCACGGAATTCTTCGCAGAACGGATCCTTTTGCAGGCGTCAGAATTGGAGGACTGAATAAATTACTTCTCTTTTGGACACGTTTCAACATCGGAGAGATCAAGTACATCGGCCGAGTTTAACATGCCGGCACTAGAGGACAATTCATGTGGAGTACATGCGTTCTTCTCCGCTTCAAAAATTTACTCGACAAAGAAACTATGAAATTAGCTAATATGGAATGGCGTAACGTTTTGCGATATATTTGTATCGGAACTCACAAAAGCGACTCACGTGAACCGATATCTACAGAGCACATTGAATGGATTACGAACCAATATCTTCGTTCTCTTGTGTACTATACGGGTTTATCCTTTAGTATGTCTTTCCCGTCAGAACAAAAACACTTCGATAAAGTATTCTTCATGTGTCTGCTTATAGTACGACTCTTAACTGTCGTACTATGACACCATTCCTGTTTTTAGGCTTTTAAGCATGCGTTTTTAGCAAAATACATACACATTTTAAAAACACAATTACAGCAGGGCGCCTGTCTTTCCAGAGGAATTCTTTATCGAGGCGGAAATAATTATCCGCTGCCAAACCAATACTGCGAAATGAGCAAGGTCTCATTCACTAACGATTCAATTGTAAACTTGAGCGCAGTCGGTTGCACGAAATTTCAACTATTAATAACCGAACTGAAATGTCGATATTAAAATTGAGCTCACCGAATGCGCAGAAAATGCCGTAGTGTTTTTTGTTAGACACGCGATTTCCGTGGAGGAGAAGTGACGAACTTTGAATTAAAGAGCTTCGCAGAAGAGTGCTGGAAACGAAAAACTGCGACTCGTTCGAAATGCACATGTGGACGTCTTATTCTTTGCTTGTGCTGTATGCTATTTCGTGAAGAATAAATAGGTTCCTGTCAAATCGACTGCAGAAAGTGTCGACATGGAAATCGTCGAGAAACTTAGCTGTATATCAAGAATGGAAGGCAGTCTTACGGAGCGGAGTTCACGCGCAGCTAACGGTGACGATGCAGAGCCACGAAAAGTGCGCTTATGTCAGGCAGGCATTCGTCTTCGGAAGCCAAGTTCGGGTACTGTATTGACTGCGAAAACCACATAGACAAGCATCAAGGTCATCACAAATAGCCGCAGTTACTTTATTTACATTCACACTGGCATCGCTCCGAAATATGTAGGGTGAAAATATTTACAGCGCCTAGCAAAAAATGTACAAAGACGTTTTACCTAAATGGGATGCTGTTCAGCCAAAAAGGAATGGAACGCTCGCAGCCTTCGCTGTCCAGGCCCGATGTCTCCTGCCCCGCACGTTCCTACGAGAGGCACGACAGACGAAACAGAAAAAGAGGTTCGCCGAAGATCACGAAGATGTAGAATTAGAAGAAGAAAAAGAATTTGTGCTGCGATGCATAGATATGAGAAAATTGGCCACTCAGCTTTCTTGGTATCTATATAGCAAAACTTGTCTGGGTATCTAGAAAAGTACCCATGTAAACGAACTCCTACTTATTCCCAGCGTAGCTTGCACGTTTACGCTGCTTCCCATGTCCATCGAAAACTAATATATCGTAAGTGTGGCTAAGCTTTCTTGAAGTAACAACAGCTGCATGTGGCGTAGAAAGTGAGTTTTCTAAAGGCTTCTGTGTTATTGGAAAATCCGAAGATATCTTTTGCGGAGGTATATTTGGATGCTTTACGTTGGTTTCCCGCTCCAGCTTGGCATGTGTTCCGCTGTCACTAGCGAACAACCCGGACGTTGTCTTTTTTTATTTATTTGCAGCCAGACAGAGAGAAAACCATTACAAAGCAGCCTCTAGCAACTGCCTAAGTTTGTGCCGAAACATGTGACTTCCCGAAAACCACTTTAAGAACATCCTGCATCAGCATCTACACTTTCTGTCTACAACACCTACAAAAATGGAAGACCTCGTCTTCCACGGCAATGTTATAGCACAGAACGGTGTATTCATGCCACTCTTGCTCACATACGCTGGTTAATTTTAACTGTGCAGCATTATTCTCCGGTGAAAGTGCGCTATCCAGCAACGCCTTTGAAAACATCGTGCGCGTTGCCTTGAAACAGGTTATTCGCGATAAAGCGATACATTCCTTTTTCATCAGCTGGCGTGGGCTTTCGTTCCATACCCACATACTGCTGCATAGTCTGAGATCACAAGTGGCTTGTACCCGAAAAGCTCTTATGGGTGCTTCCTGTGCAGTCACTTCTTTTAAGGATGAAACAAATGTAGCAAACCCTAACATTTATATAAATGTCATTAACGGATCTAGGCCCTACCATTTTGTGTGTTCTTGGTCGAACGGGGTAGACTAGCACGTACCCACATATCCTATGCAGGTGTGTGCCACACGAATTCCTTCTTTCTTTCTTCCTTCCTGCCTTTCGTTCCTTCTTTCTTTCTTTGAGTGTAACGTATTAGCAAAATAGTGTGTGTGTGAGTGTGTGTGTGTGTGTGTGTGTGTGTGTGTGCGTTTGTGTGTGAATTACCTATGGCCCATACCTTCACATGCCTGGTTCGCACTCTCCTATCTAACGCGACGCGCGCGTCGCCACGTTAAGTATTTTGGATTAATGGTTGTTGCAGTTCATTAAATCTTTGTTATAATAAAATTATCCCTCGATACGGTATTCATCATAAAAAAAATCGCAGCATATCCACGGGGTGAATGATGATGAGTGGGCGAAGCTCCGGAGTGAATCATCGGTAAACCGTGAATCTTCCGTGCAATTCGCCCAGTCGATCATCGTGTAAAGACGTCTCACGCAGCCGCTTACACAGGCCGGAACGCGCACCGCGTTGGCCGAGGCCATCACATGACTGCTGAGAGAGCAAAAGGCGGAGAGGCCTCAGCGTTTTACACCAGCTTCTTACGCGGGTCGTAACGCGCTAGCACAAACGCGTTAAAAACGCGCAGTCTTTCGTTAATATTGGGTGTTTACTGTCATCGTGGTGCATGTACCCATGCGCGCTTCGTGGCGTCGTGGCTAGCGCCGCGCGTTCGGAAGCGAGAGGTCCCTGGTTCGATTCCGCGCTTCGGACACAACGTTCGGAATTTTTTTCTCTTCGTCCATGGTCCATGAAGCGCGATTCGACGCGTACGGCGACGATCGAGGAGAATAGAGAGTAATAGCTGAGCGGCTCAGCGGGCCAGCGGGCCCAGCGAAGGAGCGGAGACGCCAACTGCGCATGCGCGGCCCGCTGGGACAGCCAGCGCATTTACGGAGCGAGCCGCCCGCGCACTCATTTCGTCTCTTCAGCGGAGCGTATGCAGCGGGCCAGCGCGCGAGCGTTTCGCAAGATGGCAGCCCCAAAACAAGCGGCGGCGGCATGTCGTCATGGCATGCAGCAAAAGCGAAGATGTGTTTCCACACAACACCTGTGATCTAATGAAAAATTACTTTTGCGATATACTTTTCGCAGTAACTTCAATTTATTCGACAGATAAAAACCTCTGCTCGATCGACAGTAACTCCAACATTGTTCAACAGGTGGCGCAGCGGTAAGTTCCGCTGAAAGAAGCGGGGCGTCGCTCAGCTATTACTCTTCTCTTCATCATGCGGTCCGCTGTCCCCTCCGCTCCATCGCTGGGCCCGCTGGCCCGCTGAGCCGCTCAACTATTACTCCCTAATGAGAGGAGCGCTCCCGGCGCCGCCCCGCGCAACAGCTAATCGGAGAGCAGCGGCACATCCAGCGCTCATATACAAGTGCCGCCATCTAGCGGACATTCCAAGAACTAAACGACAAGTGGCTACATACACTTACGACGGGACGCACGACCCACGCCTTAAGGAGCTTCGCCCCTAAAAAGGTTAACACGTTGGTTTTATGTGAGTGTTATTATTGTTTGGGGTTTCTCTGTGGGACTTATGGACCACACCACCCGATGGCATATCAGTGGTGCCCAGCATGGAACCTGGTGTCGCTTGGTGGTGGCGCCGTGAAAACAAAAGTTGCACTGAGTTAGGTTGCACAAAGTAAGGCAAGAACAACGCAAAAATTGAATTGAGTAACTCGAGAACCCCATGAAGCCTCGTGTTTAAATTTTACTCATGATATATATAAAAAGAGAGGACAGAAGCTATATGACTATACTACAGTACTGTAATAAGATTTTTGGCCATCGCTTGCGCGTATGCTGAGCGAAATCTTTTGCGATAAAAACCTCAATGCGTACACCGAGACGCTAGCTGCAGCAGTAGATGAGTTTAACAATATTTTGCTGCAATATAACCAGCGGCTCGGAAATTAATCCGCTCCTAATAAGCTTTTTGATACGGGCAGTCATCAAGGCATTTGGGCGACACATGACGAGCATTAGGTTTATTTCCATACAAAAAACACAAGGTGCCATAATCACTCACTGATCAAGTATTGTACATATCAATCAGCACTTCTGTCGGGATGAAGTGCGAGCGACATAAAGACTTCGTAATCTCTGAAACGCTGTTGCATTCCATTACGATAAACGCACCAACCATCTCCATCCTGAACAGACTGCTGACTACATTAACATAATTTGAACTGATAGGAAGCGCAAAACCCACCCAACAAACAGCAAGAAAGGGCGCGACGACAAATGCAGCAGCATCAAAATAATTGCTTCAGTTTAACGCTCCGAAACCACGATGTGGAGACGACGGAAGCCTTGTTGCAGGGCTCAGTAAACTTCGTCGACCTGAGGTTCTTAAACATGTATTGATACCACACGGTACCCAGATCTCTACCATTATCGCCTCCATCCCAAATGCGACCCTCGCAGCAGGGTTCGAACCAGCGTAGTTCTTGGGAGCAGTCCAGCGTCACAACCACTGCAGAAAACAGCAAACCAAGCGCTATAGCATCATCACATAATGTGAAAAAGCTATCTTCACTACCCCAGCCAAAAGGCGTGTTATTAAAACCAGTGTTGCCACTTTGAGGCTCTTTTCTATTCTTCATCATGTACATCATGAATAACACCTTTAACAATTGACACATCTGTCTAAGTGATCTGAGCATATCAGTTTGTTCGTTGCTACTTAACTCTTCCCATTGTCCGCAGGCGGTATTTTCTCGGTGCACCTAGCTCAAAAACTGTACAGTCGCCGCCTATGCGGGCATCTTGCTATACGTGACACGAAGTGTCTAGACACGCATGATAATATTCGCTAGTAACTTTCAAAGCGACAGCTATAAGCGTCCCTATTCTATCTAGATATTTCTATATATATGCATGGGCAAAGAGGTCTGAATATCTCCGGATTGCGGGGTCATTGTGTAGTGCTCAAATGCCAAGACTTTCTGACCATATTTGCATTTTCAATGTTATACCTTGCATCGTGAACCCACAAGATAAAAATGTAGTCGTCAGCGTTATATTCAAGTTAATTTTATCCTTCTGTCCCATGTGTTTATGAAAAAAAGTTCTTCCAACCCACGCTGCCACCGGTGAACAGGTATACGGGGCAGGCACACCAGGACGCGCTCTACTTCCTGAACCAAACGAAATACTGCAAAAAAAAATCTAGAGCGACATTTTGAACATTTTCAGAATAGGTGGAAATACCTGGCACCTGACACTAAGCTTAACCGAGAAGGCGCGAAAATCTCTTTTAAGGAACCCTTGTACACAGCTATCGAGAACTTTGCAGAGGCACAGAAGTTTGCTTAGAAAAATGTGGCGGCCTGCGTCGTGGTGCTCCGTTCATAATTGTTACCAATTTGCCACTCGTACGCGAAACACGCTACGGAGCTAGTTGCGTATTTGAAATAATAAATAATTAAAACAAGGATTTCCATGCTGGAGTGTGCGTCGCCATTCTAAGGTATTTTATTGATTAAGGATTATTCTGTCGCTAAACTTGTATTTGCGAAGATCAATTTATTCTCGATAATTACGGCATTCTTTTTATTAGTTCTACATATCAGGAATGATCGATTTTTTTCTCATTATACCTCTTTCCGCACATCCCGCGCAGTGTGGCCGTATGCCAGGAATGAGTAGTTACTAATGTTGGCTAACATCACTGACAGCATATATGATATCCATAGCTTCGCATCCCTGCGATTTACACCATGGTTAACGATAGCGAAGAAAGCCCGTGCCTCATACACGCATGATATATGCGAGAATTATCCATACGATATTTAATCTTAACGTTTAGATGCTGTATTAAATTACATTCTCGAGCTATTCGGCTGCCAAAGATTCCGGGTATAAACCACAAAGTCTCGAGTTCGACAGCCAAACTTATTAGCTTTCGCCTTTACTTCCCATAAGTGGCAACTAACCATCCCAGAAATCTTATAATTAATTATTTAATAATTTATTTATTTATTTATTAGCCTGGAAATTCGTTTCCGCATCATCATACTTCTATTTCATGATATTTCCATATTACTGCTTGCCCAAAAGTCGAGGTTTTAATCTTTATGTTACCTCTTTTTATAGGAGAGCGAGCATTATAGCGCAAGCAGAAATTTGAAGCCTGTCGCTTGTAATATCCACAAGTATTCTGATGATGCCAATAATAATAAAGGGCATATCAGGCAATGTATAAGGTAGACTACAGTGACTTTGGTTCTTGCAGGATTCTTCGCTATTTCTGTCGATGTGTTTCGGTTACAGTTGTGCACAGTGACCCGTGAAAGGATTATTGCCCTCACTATAAAGCGCCGAAAGTTGGCACACTTGAATTCAGTGGTGGTCTCCCACAATATCTTTCAAAACTACGAGTGAGGCCGAGCAGCGGCTTTTACATGACACCTTCACTGATAATAAAATATGTAATAACAGAATTAGAAAATCGGTAACCCTAATATTACTGAGTCAGCCGGGGTAAACGTGCACTGCATTCAGCATTTGCCTATAGTCTGTTTCAGAAGATCCGTGCAGCACTATGGAAGCTACAAGATTCTTTGACCAAACAGCAGGGTGAACACGTGATAAACGCATCCTTCCGCGGCTTGTCATGTGCCAATGGCGGGCGCTTCAGTGGCAGCTGCAGCCCTGGAAGGGGAAAGACGAAGCATGGGGTGCGTGTCCGAACAATGTAATTTCGTTTCGCTTCGGAAGAATTCTGCGTTCGATGGCCGCGTAGCCTTGGCTCTACTGCACGGAATTCGAGAAACAGACCATACCCAAAGACATAAGCGTGTTCTACACGTTAAATGTCGAGGGCAGATCGATGGACGAACCCTTAGCAGAAAGACAGACAGACAGACAGACAGACAGACAGACAGACAGACAGACAGACAGACAGACAGACTCGGTCTCGTACTCAGTTTTAGACAGCTAGCCAGCCGGCCAGTCAGTCAGTCGGTCAGTCAGTGAGTACAAGAAGTTTACTCATACAACGCCCTGAGGACCAGATTCCCCTCAAAGGTAAGCGCATACCACGGGCCACATGGTCCCAGGAACGGAAACTCTGTCTACCACGTGGCTGGCCCTCTGGACAGCCCGTATTTAAACATCAAGGTACGAACTGGTAAATGCCGTAAGGAAAAGGCGTGCAAACCACGAACACGAGGGAAGAAGAGGGCACTACACGAAAGCCCACTATCAACTGAAGGAGCGCACTGAGGCGAAAAAAAAGACGACATCCACATAACTGCGCCGTGCTCACAAGTGCTTGAACTAGCACTCCCAGGTTGTGCTCCTCTCAGCATTGTCAACAGCTACTTTCCATCCGGTGTACAAGAGGAAGGTACTCTGGACATCATTCAGAGCTTCTGTAAAGCAAACTGTCTCTTTGCAGGTGACTTTAATTCGCATGATGTTTATTGGGGTTACCGCACTGATTCATCGGGTAAATTGTTGTGGAATTGGATGTGTACGAACAATTATACATGTCTTAACTCTAAAGCAGCCACTTTTGTACGGTGCAACACAAGATCGGTTTTAGATTTATCATTCGCCAGCTCAAGCTTGCTCGTCTCTTCTTGGGCTGTTGTTGATACTGCAATAAATAGTGATCACCGCCCAATATTCATGGACATTAATAATCCAGTGATTCCTTTAGATATTCAGACACTGACTTTTGTCGACTACTCAAAATTTAAAAAAAGTCTACATTCAAGCTTATCTTCACTGACCAGTTCTGGAAATGACATTAAAGCGATGAGTCTTTGTGGTGTTCTAAAATGCTCTATGAGAAAAGCACAGTTCACCGTATCCTCGGCGAAAAGTAAGCCTATAAGTGCCTGGTGGGACTCTGATTGTGAACGAGAATACAGGCGCAGAAAAGCTGCATGGAAAAAACTCCTTGTTAACCAGTGCCCTACTAACTGGAGTAACTACAAGTATGCCTCAGCCATGTTTAAAAGAACTGTTTCCATAGCGAAAGCTACTCATGACGAAAACCAATACAGCTTTCTCTCACAAAGTGGAAACAAGAAAGCTCTTTTCAGATTTCTTCGATTTCGTAAGGCTATTTCTGCACCCGTAACCATAGAATCGGTTGTTTTAGCTCCAAAAGAACTGTCTGCCGTATTAAATGATATTGCATTGGGATTAGGAAGGCGCTTTACCACTCAAATACAAACAGTATTCCCCAAACCTGTATGGGTAGATGATTTCGTGAAGGTGACTATAGAAGAACTTGCGCGCGCAGTTCAGTCGCCCCCCATTTCGGCTCCAGGCCCAGACGGCATTACGACAGGCATGCTAAAAATTTTGTTTGATGTGTCTCCTCAGGACCTCCTAAATCTCGTCAACTACTCCCTCGAAAGATGTTGGATTCCTCCAGATTGGAGACTTGCAAAAATTATCCCGCTGCTTAAAAAACGAGGAGTAGATATGCATATTGATAATGTTAGACCATTCGCACTAACTTCCCATGTTATAAAATTAATTGAAAGAGTGCTCTACGTTAGAATCATGAAATTTTTGGAAGATCACTCAATATTGAGCACGTGTCAAATTGGCTTTAGACCTCGATATTCCATATGGTATGCACATGTAGATTTAGAGGGACGAATTAAGCTTGCTCGTCACAGGCGACAATATGCAGCACTAGTAACTCTAGATTTAGCTAAGGCATACGACAGTGTCGAGCATGTCATCCTTCTCAATTCATTAAAAAGCTTGAATTTCCCGAGCTATATTATTAACTGGTTGTATGAGTTTTTAAATAATAGAAAGTTTTATTGTTCCCAGCGTGGATTATCCTCACTGAAATATAATCAGTCCCGAGGAGTCCCTCAAGGTTCTGTTTTATCTCCTGTATTATTTAACGTTCTGTTAAGCTCAATACCATTAGACAATAACATTCAAGTGTATGTATATGCAGACGACATTGCGTTCTTCGCGTCTGCTGGTGATATTCACTCATTGCATGCAATCTTACAAGCTTATTTTATTTATTTTATTATTATTATCACCCTCAGGGCCAAAGGCATTAAAGAGGGGAGTGGGTTACAGCAAATGAAAACAATAAAATAAACAGAACGGTCAAGTACAAAGGCTTCTCAATTATACAGTTTTAGCTCGTCGTAAGAAATTGGTACAAAAGAATGACAGAAAAATGGTAACAACAAAATACAAAATGCACTCAGGTTACAAACATATAGTAGGAAAATTGCTTCGATTATACAATGTTAGCTAAAAGACGCTCGAAACCTTTGGGTATCGTGAATGGATACGATTTCATCAGGAAGGTGGTTCCACTCCGTGGATGACCGAAGGAAAAATGACTGCAAAAACGTTTTAGTGTAACATGATTCGACACCAACCTTATAACGATGGTCGATACGAGGCGATACGTACTGTGGCTGAAAAATGAAATCATTGCGGAGTGTTGAATGATGGTATAGCTTGTGAAAAAGAACTAAACGTGAGATTTTGCGACGAGAAGAAAGTGAATTAAGCGAAAGGTTAGTTTTCATGGCAGACACACTTGCAGTTCTATTATAATTACGTAAGATGAAACGAACTGAATTATTTTGAACGAGTTCTAATGAATTAATGAGTTATCAGTGGCAGGATCCCAAACAGCACATGCATATTCTAGTTTCGGACGTATAAGGGTAGTATAAAGAAGCTTTTTTAGGGATGAAGGGGCAGTTGAAAAGGTACGGCGCAGGTAACCAAGCATGCGGTTAGCATTATTAATTATATAGTCGGTATGAACATTCCAAGATAAGTTAGCAGAGATGTGCACACCTAGGTATTTGTAAGAGTTAACCACTTCCAAGGAAACATTGTTTAAATAATATGTATGCATGCTGTTAGTTATTCGGGATACATGCATCACTTTACATTTGCTAACGTTTAGTTCCATTAACCAATTTTTACACCAATTAGCTACAGTGGTTAGATCCGACTGAAGGTGGTTATGATCTTGTGCATTAGTCATTTCACGAAAGATAACACAATCATCAGCAAATAAGTGAACGTGGGATGATAGAGAGGAAGGGAGGTCATTAATATAAATGAGAAATAAAAGAGGCCCGAGCACTGAACCTTGCGGTACACCGGAAGTTACGCTTCGAAGTGGTGAGTTATGGCCGTTTGCGGTAACAAATTGAGTGCGATTAGATAGGAAACATTCAATCCACTTTAGGATGTTAGTGTCAAGGTTCAGCTGTCTTAGTTTATAAAGTAAAAGTTTATGAGAGACCTTATCAAAAGCTTTAGCGAAGTCTAAAAAATACAATCTGCAAATGATGAACGATCGAGAATACGATGTAATTTATGCGTAAAGATTGCAAGCTGAGTTTCACATGAAAATGTTTTTCTAAAGCCATGCTGAGCTGGTGTGAAAAATGCATTTGATTCAAGGAAGTTAACAAGATGTTTGAAAATTATATGTTCGAGCAACTTACAGCAAGTACTCGAGAGTGAGAAGACTAGAGTTATGGTTTACTCAAATTAGCATGACTTTAAATGTTAGTAAAAGTTCTGTTATTGTTTTTCCTTTGAATGATCTAGTAAACATTTCCCTTCAGTATCGCCAGGAAATAATCCCTCAAACAGAGTGCATGAAGTATTTAGGTGTGTTTTATGATCATAAACTGAGTTGGCGCCACCATATTGAGCACATTAAATGTAAGGCTACTCGCGCTGCTGGGATGATACGCAGACTTGGCCAGCACCCCTCTGGGTTACGCAGAGACACTCTTCTTATGATATACCGTATGTATATTCGTCCGATTCTAGAATTTGGTTGCATTTTATACTCTGGTGGTCTGGCATACAAGATTACTCCTTTGGTTCTTTTAGAGCGAGAGGCTCTTCGGAGTTGTCTCAAGGTACCAAAATTTATTGCAAATCATGTTCTGTACCAAGAAGCCCGAATCCCCACGTTAGCTTGCAGATTCCGTATCCTCACTGTCAAAACATATTTGCAAATTTATGCGTCTGCACAGAGGCGGTCACACTTCGTATTCTGCACTGAAGCGCTAACCATTTTTTCATGAACCTTGGTCTCGCATATACAGACCTCAAGTTTGTTTGTGCAGAATCAACTAGAGGCTTTAGATGTTAACATTTGCGATATCGTCTCAACGGATAAACCATGGCCAATGCTAAAATTGAATTGGATAATATATTCCCTTCTAATGCCAAACTCCTACCTTCCAGATATTTAATAGGCTTATTAGAAGATCATTTATGTCAATTGGGAATTGATGATATAATTGCGACGGATGCATCCACGCGTGAGGAGAAAGCGGGAGTGGGCATTTTTTCAGAGACTTCCTCCTGGTCATATACCTTGCGCCTCCCGGATTATACTCCTATATTTGAAGTAGAGCTCTTAGCCATTCTTTTAGCCATTCGCAAACTTCCTGTACAAAATTCGGCAGTTGGTTATAGTGACTGATTCGCTTTCGGTATGCACATCCTCGCTTCAGCTTCTCTTCCAAGTCTTCTGTTCTAAACACATTCATATCATTAATTCCTCCCCACGTGCGTGAAGTGCGATTGGTGTGGGTGCCGGGCCATCGTGGCATATTTATAAACGAGATGGCTGATGTTCTCGCGCGGTGGTCCCTAGATGGGCCGGTAATGTCCGTGGTGCCTACTACTGCCTTCGTTACTTTGTCGAGATTCCGAAGGTACTCTTTAGTTCAAGATTCTTTAAAAATGAAGTTACCAATTGAAGAATATGGACATCTTTCTTTTGTTTGGGATAATAAGTGGTGTCCCTCACGTAAACTGGAAGTGGCAATAACAAAATTTCGCTGTCGTATCCCTCCATTGAACGTTTATTTACACAGGTCTGGTCTGGTGCCATCTCCGCTATGCTGTTATTGTCGAGAGCCTGAAAACATTGATCACTTCTTAATTACCTGTCAGCGCTATAGTAGCAGAGAAAAAGGCATT
>JABSTT010002539.1:0-40229 GCA_013339685.2 Hyalomma asiaticum | reverse complement strand
TTTCATTGATCCTGGAATTATCGTACACCCGAAGTGCCCGTAATTCTGCGATGGTAATGTCG
Source organism: Hyalomma asiaticum (assembly GCA_013339685.2). Lineage (NCBI taxonomy): Eukaryota > Metazoa > Arthropoda > Arachnida > Ixodida > Ixodidae > Hyalomma > Hyalomma asiaticum. Next base: position 40,167 of record JABSTT010002539.1, on the reverse strand, counting down.
CGCAGGACAATCGTGAAGTTACCGCTGTGATGTAGCCGAGCTCTAGACAGCAACGATATGGCCAGTATGACGTCGGTGAGCTTGCTGACTTAGGCGCTGGAGGAGCCATGGTGGCATCCGGAGAAGACGGCGCTCGGTCCTCGCGGCGATGGTATATTCCATGCTTTTCTTTCATCTGTATAGGAATTGATGCCGCTGATTTATTTTTGCCAACTTTCCCGTTTTGCACGGCGGCGTGTTCTTCCATGTGACTTACTCACCTTGAAGTTAATTAGGTTCGCTGTGGTTGGGGAGCTGCGTAGGAGATTCCAAGATTTGTTTTGCTTCGTCCGCGCCTCCTTCCACTCCTCATTCTACCATGGAGTACGGCGTTTTGATGGCGACCCGTTTTGTTTGGGGAATACACGCTGATGCAGCATCAATAATAAACGCTTTTAAGTATGCGACTGCATCATCAAGGTTAAGCACTCGGACATCATTCCAGGGCAGGTTTGTTAGTTCATGAAACTTCGCCCAGTAGGCTATATCAACCTGCCATCGAGGAACGTGTGCAGACCATTCAGCCTGTTTGGTAAGATTTAAGACGATGGGAAAGTTATCACTTCCATAAGGGTTATTAACCACTTTCCATTTTAGGTGTGGCACAATTGTACTGGAGGCTATGCTTAGATCTATAGAGGAAAATATTTTAGTGTGGGGCTGTAGAATGTTAGTTGTTGTTCGTTAACTAAGCAGGCATCTGAGGAGAATGGGAACTTTTCTACTAGTCGTCCTCTCGCATCACAGCGAGAGTCACCCCAAAGTGTACTATGCGCGTTTAGGTCATCGACAACTATATAAGGGTGATGCAGCTCATCAATAAAGCTTTCAAATGTTGTTCTAGAGAGCTGATAACTTGGGGAGACGTATATAGACTTGATGGTGACTAGTCTATTGAAGAGCACTGCTTAGATTGCAACTGCCTCAAGAGAGGTTGTGAGTTGTAATTGCCGACAGGCAACACTTCTGTCAACTATTACTGCTACCGCACCGGACGCCGCGACACCGCCTTCCCGGTCTCTTCTGAAACTAGCGTACTGCCGCAGAAAGTTTGTGTCTGTAGGTTTCAGGTGTGTCTCTTGAACGCACAGCACCTTTGGATTATGTTTGTGTAGAAGTTCTTTAATGTCATCGAGGTTGTTGATAAGAACTCTCGCATTCCAGTGTAATCTTCGGCGTCAAGTTCGGCTACTTTGAAAACTGGGACTCAGCGATGGCCTCATTCCATTCTGTTCGTGCCAGAGAACGCTGCTGACAATCTGCGCATCCTGAACAGGCAAGCATTTTCCTTATATCTTGAAAACGCCGTGCCCAACGAGATCAAGAACGTCCGACTAAGCACAAGGAGGAACATCTTGGCCATCGATGTGATGAACCCGTCCGCGTTGAACACCTTGCAGCGTGTGACGCAGCTGGGTAACATCAAGGACCGATCTATGATGCCAGTGGGGGGCGCCACGGTGACAGGCCTCGTCTATGACATTGTCACTGAAATACCCAACGCCGACCTTCCGCTTCTCATCAAACCAGCAAGTGAACACAACGTCATTGCGCGGGTCGGTCGCCTCGGTAACGCACGCTGTGTGAGGATAACGTTCAAAGGTGACTGTTTTTCTTCCCACGTGAAGGTTGGCCACTTTCGCCATCAGGTACGAGCCTTTATTCCGAGGCCTGTGCAGTGCTTCAACTGCCAGAAGATTGGCCATGTGAAAGGTGTTTGCACAAATGCCGCGGTGTGCCCACGATGCGCCCAGCCCCATTCAGAAGACAACTGTAGTGCAACTACGATGAAGTGTCCCTACTGTCAGGGAGATCACTGTGCTTCCTCCAAAGACTACCCCCGCATCAAGAAAGAGATCACAGTCCCCAAACAAATCGTCAGAGACAGGTCGACCCACAGAGAAGCTGCTGAAAAAGTCCTGCGAAGAAGACGTCGACGTCGAAGATCATCACGACGAAAATCATCATCTTTTCAAGAGAAGCGTCAAACAGAACCGTCATCAGAAGCACACCAGAAGCACGTTTCCAGCACCCCAAAGACCGACGTTGGAAAGGGAAGATCTGGTAGGCCTCTGTCTACAACGGAACGGCCACCGCTGGGGCCTATACGACTGGCAGCAGAGCTACCGCAGAGGTCGCCAACAGTACAACACAGCGTGGCATCTGAGAAGTCGCAGAATACAGATAAGCAAGTTACCGCTCTTCTGAGACCCTTAATTAATGCCATTCGAGTGTTGCTGAGCAACATGCATACACCGTCTGCCAGAAGTGCTCTTCAAGTACTGGGCGCTCTGAGTCCCGTGCTAGCAGCCCTTGAATAGACCCATCATGGCCCATCAGGCATTGTTCTTCAGGAATGAGGTCCGAAATGCAGCAATTTTTCAGTTGAATGACCGCGGTTTAAGATCGCGCATTTCAGACTTCCGTGGCTATGTGTACGTCAATATGTTTCCCATTACAGACATTTGCGAACCGAACTTAACGAACTCGATAAGGCTCTCTGGATATGAATCATTCTTTTCGTCGACTGTCGACGAAAACAGCAAGGTTTTGGTGTTTATGCGCCGTGACCTCATCTGTATTCATCACCCAGTACCAGCTGACGACTAAAATCAATACATATGCTTAACAGTAAAGAAGAAGAATGTTACATTCCCTGTTGTGGGTGTCTAATTATCGCCGTCAAGTCGATTTGACCACAAACGACTACGTGCTATTCTGTCCTCAACCTCTGGTCCGTGGGTCGTTATCGGAGATGTCAACGCGCATCATACACCCTGGGGAAGTTCGAAGATCAACGTGAGAGGCAGAGCTCTGGTATCATTCGCATCCAGCAAGGGGCTATGGCTGTTGAACGACGGAAGTCCTACGTCCCTACGTGGCGCCACGTACAGCAGCTGTCTTTACTTGGAATTTTTCTAACGAAGCCTTGTCAGGCGTGTTAGGTGGTTTGCGGACATAGTGACGCACGGAAGTGACCATATCCCGACATATATCACGATCAAAGGATTGGCTCGCACTAAAATACGAAATTCAATTCAAAGAGTGGACTGGACGAAATTTCAATCCATCATGGAAGAACGCTGCGAAGCCAATACACGATTTGACTTGGAGGAGGAAATAAGAACGGCAATGCACGACAATGTGCGTACTCTCGCATGCTGCTTAAAACCGACGGAGTTTGATTTTGAATTGGAAAGACTTCGAGCAATCCGGCGGCGTGCTGAAAGAAGGTACCGACGTATGAAAGCAATAGAGGATTTACGTACTGCTAGACGCACGCAAAAGAAGATCCAGCGGCGGTTAGACAAGCTCGACCCGCAACGTTGGACTGCCTGCTGTTAGTTGCTAGATCCTCGCAAACCTTTGTCACAGCTGTGGATTACAGTGCGAGGTCTTCCGACACCACTTGTGCAGCGGTTCCCATTCAAGGCCCTAGCCCTCTCACAAAAGAGACTAGATACTGACGTGGCAGAAGAGTTTTGTACCAGATGAGCTGGCCCACCTCTAGCTCCTAGCAATATACTGCCTTTCAGGAGCTGTCCCCCACCAGGTGATCACCGCATGGACCTACCGTTCTCAATGCAGGAACTTCAGGCTGCCTTATCTTTGTGCGGACGCACATCAGCGCCTGGACCTGACGGCATTTCCCACCGAGCTCTCTGTCATTTAGGTGAGCGAGCGAGACTTGCTCTCCTTGACCTGTACAATAGCTCCTGGAGAGATGGTACACTTCCCATCAGCTGGAAGACAAGCCGCCTTGTTGCACTGCTGAATCCTGGCAAGTCATCCTATCGCCCGATCGCTTTGGCAAGTTGTGTGGGCAAAGTCATGGAGAGGATGGTCCTAGAACGCCTGGAGTGGTACTTGGTGTACAACAACTGCTACCCAGATGCCATGGCGGGTTTTCGTCGAGGTGGATCGTCGATAGATAACGTCGTAGATCTGGTCACATACGTTCAGCATGAGAAAAGCCGTAAGCGTCTCTGCGCTTCCTTATTCCTCGACGTCAAAGGGGCATATGACAATGTTACCCATGAAGCAATCCTCTCTGCTCTCGAAGAGGTAGGAGTAGGTGGTCGGACGTTTCGATGGATGCCGAGCTATCTCTCTATGCGTTCCTTTTTGCAAGCACCGAAGACGGCCGCACTTCTCTACATTATAGCTGCCGCGGTGTTCCCCAGGGCGGTGTACTTAGCCCTGTGCTATTTAATATCACATTAATTGCTTTCCTTCGGCACGTTCCAAGCACGGTCAGGCTGTCAATGTACGCTGATGACATCTGCGTATGGACGTCAGCAGTGACGCGGTTACAGTTGCGAGGAAGAATTCGAAGAGCTGCTAATGAAGCTGCTATCTACCTCCGTAGTCGAGGCCTAGAAATTTCCTCCGAGAAATGTGCACTGATGCCCTTTAAGCGCAAATCTGACTCACTACACCGTAATGATAAGTGGCCAAATCATACCCTACGTTCGGACATACAAATTTCTCGGTGTCATAATTGACAGAGATTTATCATGGAGCCCTCATGTAGCGTACATGAAAAAGCGGTTGACGGGCATCTGTCACTTGTTCAAGTTCTGTGGAGAAGCATGAGGAATGTCGACACGTGCTCTGCTGCAGCTATACAGGGCGCTTTTTCTCGGCTTTCTGCGACACAGCTTGCCAGCTATAACGAACACGGGCAGAACAAGTCTACGTACACTACAGAGTGTTGTGGGGAAGCCGATGACGACGAGGGGCTGCGTGAGCTCAGCTCGTGCTCGGCTCGCTCACGCTCGTGCTTGGCTGGCTGCAGCAGCCGGCAGTCTGGCCTGGGCCTCGGAAGAGTAAATATGCTTGTTGTCTTGCTGCCTCTGTGTTCTCTCTGAGAGCTCTGGCCGACCACTAGCCCTGAGCCCACAGTGTACAGGCTCAGGCGATCCGGATCTGCCTAGGCCTACCACAGATTGCATCAACAGTGGCGACAATAGCAATCGCTAGAGACCACCTTATCAAGACCCAAATTGACATAGAAGCGCTGAGGACACATATCAGGCATCTTGCCAGGACCCCTCGGCACCACCTCCCTTCTTTTGCCAGTGGACAGCCCACGCACCTCTTTCAGCGAAACGATAACCGCACATGGTGACTCGTTACCAACTTCTTTCACCCCTGCTGCGAGACCTTCAACTCATCCGTGGTGTCTCGCTCAGCCGGAAATCAACCTGACAATTCCTGGAATTAAGAAAAAAGCCCCTTTATCATCACCAGCACTTAAACAGCTCACATTACTTGTATTGTACGAGAAGTACCGGGACTGTACGCATATCTACACGGACGGGTCAGTGCTCGCAAACAGTTCCGCTGTAGCAGTTGTGATACCCGCGAAAGTTACAACCTTAAAATTTAAGACGACTCATCCGACAACATTGACGGCAGCAGAGCTCGCAGCGATCCTTACTGCCCTTCATTTCATCAGACATGAAGCGCCACACAAATGCGCGCTTTTCTGAGACTCCAAGCGGGCATTGCAGTCCCTATTGCCTCCGCTACACCGCGGACCACACGAACAGCTGGTGTTCCAGGTTACAGAGATGCTGCAGCATACAGGGAAGGCAGGCCACAAAATATCTTTTCAGTGGCTTCCAAGTCACTGCGGAATTATAGGCAATGACCGGGCCGATCAAGCCGCCCTTTCTGCTCATGATATGGACCAACAAGTACTCATACCGTTGTCAAGGACGGACGCGGCACGGATGCTCCATCTGCTTGCTCGCAAGTGTACTATGTCGCAATGGGGTGGCACACATTTCACGCATTCCCGACTACACTCTCTTGATCCGACTTTAAGCCTTCGAGTCCCACCCAAGACTTGCCGAGGAGAAGACACGCTCTTATACCGACTATGGTTGGGCGTCGCTTTCGCAAAGGCATATGCATTCAGCATAGGAATGGCCGACACCGCAGCCTGTGACCACTGCGGTCACGAAGAATCAATTGGGAACATTTTATGTTACTGTCCATGGTACAGTGCAGAGAGTCAATCCCTTCAGCATGCACTGAACAAGCTGGACGACCAACCACTGTCGGATGAAGGCATTCTAGGTCACCGTCTAGACCTCACGTCGCAGAAGAAGGCCATGCAAGCGCTACTGCGCTTCTTGAGATCCACCGGCCTGCTTGAACGTATCTAAGTGGAACGTTCTTTGTGTGTGTGTGTGTGTGTGTGTGTGTGCGTGCGTGCGTGCGTGCGTGCGTGCGTGGGTGTTTTATTTGTTGTGCTTGTCTGGAATCTTGTACGCTCTCTGGCTGTCATCTTTCTAACCCCCTGTCCCTTCTCCCCAGTGCAGGGTTACAAACCGGAGACTGATATCTGGTTAACATCCCTGCCTTTCTCTTCATCTCTCTCTCTCTCTCTGAACCTTACCCTGAATGGCGTGCCTGTCTGTCCTATGTACTGCATGTTACATATTCGAAACTTAAAGAGGTAAAGAGCATTGTTTGAGTTGCAGTCGAGTTGTCCTTTTATTTTGTGTTTGAAATTGGATTGTGTGCTTCTGCTACTGTTGTTTTCTGGATAGAGTTGCAGAAAGCACGCAATCGAATTTGTATGCTTAGTTCGCTATCTTCCGCGCGCACTATGTCGGCCACATAAAGTTGTCGTAAAGGGCAAGCACTCGCCGCCGTCTTCTGCAGTTCTTCCCTTACGGCAGTTTTGATGAGCTCTTGTAAAACGCCGATGCCTATGCCGTGGGTAGCGACAGGAAGCTGATTTGTATCCCCGCGTCGTGGTTGTATTGCACTGTGCGCTTTTGAAAGGGATTTTTGCGTTGCAATGGCTTCGTCATGGAACTCCCGAAGCGTCGTCGGTCGGTTTCAAATTAAGCCGCGAAAGATGTCTTCTTTGATGCGCCGCATGAGGTGGCACACCTCCACAGAGAGTCTGCACATCTGAAGAACCGATTCATTGCCTAGACGTACGTTGTTACACGACCCTTAGGGCCTTAAATTCGTAGCTATTTTGCTAACTGAGCTCTCCCCTTTATGTCTGCCTTCGCGAAGGCACTGAGAAACTGCCGATGAAATGCGACCTACGTGGGCAGTGTTATCTCGTGCTTTTCGATCACATTTTAGGGGAATCTTCGAGGGCGACGTAAACATAGCGCAGCTCACGATATAGGGTCAAGCCGTTCAGAATTGCAACCTGGTCAAAGTGATCGAGCCAGTCACCGGCGTCCTCTGAAGCGTCTCGTCGGAATGGATTCGGTGTCCGAAATGAGTTAATGACCAAGTGGATGTCGCATGCAGTAGGGGCAGAAGGTGGTTGGAGCGTTATTCCGGCACGTTCGGGTAGCAGACTACGCTGTGGCTGCAGCCCCTAGAGGCGACGGCTCGTGGCACGTGCGCAAGGGTAAGCTCTGGCTCGCGAGGCGTAAGTCTGCGGTCATGGAGGAAAAGAAAAGGAAGTAGGAGGGAGCGCACCTAGCTTCCACAAGCCAACCTACTCTGAAGCCGCTCCACGCGTTGCCTGCTGGGAAGTGAGCCTTGTTTGGTTTTCGGTAGGTTCTAGTTGACACCGGGTAAGAAGCACGTGGACAAGCGTCGGCCGTGCGCCGCGGTGTGCTTGTTGTGTCGAGGCCATTGCGCATTGCTTTTGGTCGCTCATTACTTCGACGCTACTCTTCGAACTTATTGACCCTGCGGAAAGTGAGGACACGAAAGCCCTGAAAGGGATTTCGTGTCCTTACTTTTGAAAGGGGGCGTAAAATACTTCACACGGGAGCACGGGATCAACGCGCGTAACGAATAGCTTTTTCCCCCTCCTAGTGGTGACAAACTTGCTCGTTTCTTTTATTATAGCGCCGAATAGTTATACATGCAAGCAATATATACCTTTTTTACAAGCCCCCGATTTTGTTACGTTGCTGATGGGATATTTAACAGATGTGCGAAAGGTAGTGCGTTGGCGCGATCCAATTTCTAAAGCACTTGCTTTCCGTAGGTGTTTGTTCAAGGAGGAAATACTCTTACAATGCCCCGCAACTCGTGTTGACGGCGCGATGATACGTTCGGCATGCATGTGTACCATTGTGGAGCATTTTTCCTACACCTCACAGTACTTAGAAATGATGTTTTGCAGTGCTTACAGGTAGAATAAACTTTCGATACTCATGAATACGTAAGAGCTTATAATAGGTTTGTGAAGCAAGGAAGTCGATTTTGCAATTCGTGTAATGTCTCGGCACACAAGAAAATTGTGCGACCGCGTTTCGAAGTGTGTGTTTCAAAGAAAGACACGCTTTTTAGTGATGCTTATTTAGTCCTCGTGCCTTATCGTTCAAGTTTAGTCCAAACTTCGATTGATTGTTTAGATAAAAAGTAGTAGGTCATTTTCGTGGTGTAGTTTAAAATAAAATGCATAATAGGCAATAGAAAAATGCATGTCATGTAGTACTCCTTACAATTATTCGAGGGACGTTTGAATATGCACGTCTAATGTAATACCTGCGTCTTGATTATTGAGGTCTGCACATGCTGTGAATTCAGTAAAATATTGGAACGATTGTTAACGGCAGCCAATACTTTGTATCACACGCCTCATTATTGCCAAAGAAGTTTCTTGTTATGATTCAGTGTGCCTGTGGTACATTTACTATCACCAGCAATTACCATACTTCGCGTTATAATGTTACGCAAGTGACGCCTCCCGGCGGGCGAGCTCTCTCACTCTTCCATCTGCTGTCTTGTGTGAGAGAGAGAGACAGAGAGCGAAAGGCGCGCGTTGACTATGGAAACGCTCTTTCTTCGATGAACGCGCTACCAGCTCGCAAAGAAGGAGAACGCGCCCTCACCCGCGAGAGAAGCTTGACGCAGGCAGCGTCTTCTAGCGAGTTTCTTGATTGAAAAATACCGACTGCTCGCGCTGGGGAACCGTTCACCGGCCACCCATATATATATATATATATATATATATATATATATATATATATATATATATATATATATATATATATATATATATATATATATATATATTTAGGCACTGGATCTTGACTTGCAATGAAGTGCCGGTGGCAGATTTCACTTGTGCGTAGTTGAACCATAAGGATTCGTAGCGTGCGCGTTAACTAAATTAATCGGGAACTCGGTACGATCTACGATGAACCTCCGCACCTTCGCCCACTCATCATCATTCACTCCGCGGATATGCGTGGATTTTTTATTGTATTTGTTATAGGCACTCTAGTAGCTTCCACTGTGGTGTGATATACCTGTCATGAAATGAATGGACACTTTTGTGACATAACCGAAGTTTATTTTTCACAGAATTACACATGATGGCTGAGAAAGCTACGGCAAAGAACAATGCCGACACTCGCCTTGCTACTGACATACTACATGCATCATTGCAGTAGGAATGAAGTATTGGCAGTGAAGTGTTCGCTGAAAATGACAGTGGACATCGATGGTGCCCACGTTGGGTCGCGACGAACAGCCGAAGTCTATTTTCGCCTCAAGTCAGGTTCCTTTGGAAATCTATATCAAATGTGACACGTCGCGTTCTCGTGTGATGCACGCATGCTTCCAGAATAACACGCTCAACAGCTACATACTACATATTAAGAACTCCCATAACGGGTTACCCACAAGTGAAACGTCAATTTTTTCGGTTGAACACGTGCAACGCTCGTGCACCTCAACACACAGCACCTCATGGTATGTGCATTCCTGGGGGCGTCTTGCATGCTCGATGATTCCAACGAAAACGTTGGGGCAAATAGTGATAACCACAGGCGAAAGACCGTCCAATGCGCCACGGACGCACTTGCGTAATAATACAAGCTGCGGGAGCCAGCACGACGCATGCTGCGTCCCATGATCCTCCACGGAACTACAGGAAAAAGATACGACGCAGCCATGGACGCCGCCATTGAAGAAAATGCAGGGATGACGCTACGCGTAAAACTCACCGCTTGCCTATCACGTGGTGGTGCTCATTTCCCAGCAAGCCCCTGTTAAGTCTGGCTTCAAAAATGTCACGTGACGGTCCCTCCTAACTTTTTTTAGGGGCGAAGCTCCTTATGGCATCACATGCGGCCCGTCCGGTATGTCCATCCGCCGTAGCCAGCAGCGTCTCCCGTAGCATACAATAGATGGCGCTGTTCCATAGAGATGCATGCAGACTGCAGTTGGGTGACGATATACTAGATGGCGCTGGTCGTCATCGCCTTTTCTCGTCTAGTTTCCTAGATGGCGCTGTCCCATAGAGATGTGTCCCATAGAGCAACCTCTAGTATCAGAGCTAGACGACCTAGGAAGAGGTCTTCTCCTGAGGACGACAGCGCAGAAGATAGCAGTGAGAGCGAATCGTCTTCAGATGGTCAGCGTGGCGACCAAGAAAAGGTGGTCGGAAGGAGACACAAGTGAGTCTGAGGTACTCTCCGGAAGTCTTGACAACCATCGGAAACGGACACTCCTACCACCTCCACGATTCCAAATAGCAACGTCCCGAGGGTCCGCAGTACGGGTTCCGGGGGAAGCACCTTCAAGGTGGATGGCTTTGTCGTAGTAAACTTCGAAGGACAACTCTTCCCGGGAAGATTGACGGAAGTCAAACCTGAGGGGTACATCGTCAGCACTATGGAGAGGTCCAAAAAGAATCGAAGATGGCCCGACCGCGAAGACGCCATTTTGTACTCAAAAGCAGAAATTTTGTACACTATGAATCCCCTAGGCCGGTAAGCAAGCGAGGCATCTTTGAGGTAAACTATCTTGATTGAGGAGGTACATGTACGAATAATTTGTAATACCATTGTAACATTGCCAGAGCAGAAACCAATTGTACATAACGGTGGTGTGCATGAGGTCAGAGGTACAATCAGGGCTGGACGTGAATCAGAGGACGGTCGGACGTCTCGCACTGGGCGCCCATGGGAAGACCACAAATGAGGCTGTTAACGGGGATATGGGATGGTCTGACTTTGAGGGAAGGGAAGCTCAGAGTAAAATTAGGTACGAACAGAGATTAAGGAATATGAAAGAAAGTAGATGGGCAGCGAAAGTATTCAGGTATTTGTATAGGAAGAACGTTGATTCACAATGGAGGAAGAGAACTAGGAAGCTTACCAGTAAGTATACATCCAGTAACGAAACGGATGGGACGAAAAAAGAGCGTTAAGAGCATGGTCAGAGCGGCGGAGAACTCGGATTGGATAGCAAGAATGGAGAAGAAACCGGCATTGAACAACTACCGAAAAGCGAAATACGAAATCAAGAGAGAAAAATTTTACGATAATTCAAAGGGAAGCGCTTTACTGTTTGAGGCAAGGTCCGGTTGCCTGAGAACCCGGAGTTGCAGAGCGGGATTCAATGGAGAAGGGGATACATGTACGTGCTGTGGAAAAGCTAGCGAAACGACAGACCATATTTTGATTGAATGTACAGATGTCCACCCAGGTGTAGCTGTGGACACTACCCTACAGTAGGCCATGGGTTTCAGGAGTAACAGGGGAAGGCTGAACATGCCGGCGATAGATATAAGTAAAAGGCGCTTAGAGCATTGGTGGCGCAAAAGTATGGAGCAAACAAAAGCGCAAGGTAGTTCGGGTAAGATTGTTACATCACAGCAGAAAGATAATAGATAAAATAAATAGATGAGGAAAAAAATTAGTTGTGAAAATATGTGTGACTCGGGAAAAGAAATGGTTGTAAACGAAAAAGAAATAAAGCTAGAGCTTGGTGGCCCGGCCACCGCCCCGTTATAAAGGGGACGCTCCTAATATCCATCCATCCATCCATCGTGTGCAATATGGCGGTTGGGTGACTGGACACTAGATTGCGCCATCACGGTGAATATGCCGCGGTCGAGCTCGACGACAGTCGAGTTCCCCCTCTCTCTCCTCTCTCGCCCCTACTCTCTCCCTTTCCCTCCCTCTTCCCTCTCTCCCCTCCTTCTCCCCCTCTCCCTCACAACCGTTAAACGGTCGCCACCCCCCTCTTGCCTCGCGATGCCGACGCAGGCAGCGTCTGCTAGCGAGTTCCTTGTTTCCCGTATATATGGCACTGGATTTTGACCTCCAAGGTAGTGCCTGTGTGCGATTTCTCCTGTGCGTGATTAAACAATGAAAATTCACAAAGTACATGTAAAATTAAAGTGAGCTGCAAGTCACCATGTTGTTGTTGTTTTGTGGGGTTTTACGTCCCAAAACCAGTTCTGATTATGAGAGACGCCGTAGTGGAGGGCTCCGGAAATTTTGACCACCTGGGGTTCTTTAACGTGCACTGACATCGCACAGCACACGGGCCTCAACATTTCGCCTCCATCGAAATGCAGCCGCCGCGGCCGGGATTCGATCCCGCGACCCTCGGATCAGCAGCCGAGTACCTTAGCCACTAGACCACCGTGGCGGGGCTGCAAGTCACCATAACTCTCATCGACCCTTTAGTATAAACGCGCACGATCTCACGTCGTTGAGGATGTACTGTGCAGAATTCACGGTTTACCGATGAACCTCCGCAGCTTCGCCCACTCATCATCATTCACCCCGTGGATATGCTGTGATTTGTTTTCCTCCATGTCTGAAGTAGGTTTTGCGGGCCTTACCATCTACCGCACCTCGCACCTCCACCAAAAGATGTCACCAAGCCTACACAACCTAACGCATTTCACAAAAGAAGGACCATCGGAAGAACGAGTCTGTTCTTCAGCAGTGCCCGGCGAATAGGAGAGCGCACGCAAGTTTTTAGGGGCGAAGCTCCTTAAAGCGGCACCCGTTCGTCCCTCGTCGTAGTCGTAGTCGTAGTGCGTAACCAGTCTTACGCTTTGACCTCCAAGGTGGTGCCAGCGGGAGATTTCTCCTGTGCGTTGTTGAACAATAAAAAAAATTCGCAGCGTGCCCGTTAACTAAAAGCCGAATTCTTCTGTCTCTCATTCCCCATTAGCAGCCATTGGCATGTTCCAGTAGGAAACGTTAGTAGAAGTAGAAGTGTTAAAAGCCGACTTCTGCTGTCCCTCATTCCCAGTAGCAGCCATTGTTTACCTCCAAGGTAGTGCCTGGTGAGATTTCTCCTGTGCGTGATTAAAGAATAAAAATTTTGTTCAAAACGCCGTTGATTGATGAAATAAACCAACGAAAGACGCCAGATGTTTTCTAAAAGCAAAACGAAAAGACGCCAGATGTTTCTAAAGCAAAACGAAAAGACGCCAGCTTCTTAACGAAAGACGCCAGATGTTTCTAAAGCAAAACGAAAAGACGCCAGCTGCTTAACGAAAGACGCCAGGTGAAGCAATGGTTTTCATCTGCAACCAGTGCAAGAACCACTTAGCTTACATTTCACCGACCACAAAGCGGCCATAATGAAAGGACAACGGAAAGCAGCAATAAAAGTTTGATAAAACATTTAATCAATCGTTTCACGTCATTTTTATCGGGCGAATTAACGGAAGAAATTTCACGGTTTAACCGATGATTACTTCCAGGAGCTTCGCCCAATCTCATCATCATTCACCTCGTGGATCTGCCGTCATTTTTTTAACTTCGCTCTTCTTATCAGAGGCGACCCTACTTCGCTTCCCTATATTGACGTTAAGGTATAAGTGTTCCACTGACCCGAATGGTTCATCTTTACATCACTAATATGATATATTGATCATGTGCGTCATGATTAACGACACTGCAATCACACGTGGCTCATACCTGTAGTGTTGAGCACGTGGTACGCGGGTATGCGCCACAGGTGTTTGAATTTTATACAGCATATATCAGTGAAGCAACAAATAAGGAATAGACATTGAACATGTCATTGCACCGCAATAAAGACCAAGGTAATTGTACCTTTCTCGTAGCTTTCGATTGCAATGTAAGCATAATAACCTCGCAAACACCCAACCTTCCATGCGGCAGCGGTGCTTCAGACGCGGACGCTCGAGGTGCTAAGTAAACATGCTACCATTAGGCTACGGCGGCGCCTCTTATGGAATCTTTGCAGTAAATAAACCTCTTGCCCCAGATTACGTTAGTTAGGCTTCTAATCTGTGTTAGGCACTATAATAACCAATGTACTAAACCATACATAAGCTTTAGTACCACTCAACATGCCTTTGTACAACTTTGCTTGATCCCGTGCGAATTCTTCGACGAACGACGTTTACGATAGGCATGTCGGAGCGCAGTAGCATGAATTTTCCTTCGATAAAACGGATGCCGAAGGAAAGTGCAACAAAGTGATGACGAAACGAATCGCAACGTTTCGTCGTTACCGTTCTATCAAGGCAGTGCTGTCGACGTTGCTAGATAGCGCACCATAAACATGCAACCTATGATGCGCTTGATTCTACACTTAACACGTGGCTGAATGCCAAACAATTTGTCATAGCCACTTTCCTTGCTGACTGCTTCGGATGTCACCGTTTGCCAGCCTGCGTGGGACTTTCATGATTTTTGTTTTAAATGTTTTATAATGTTCGAAATGGGCTAAGTACCCACTTTGCTGGACTGGAAGATGTGTCATTTTCGCTCAGTGTGCCTCATTTCACTGACATGGCGTCGACGATGTTTACTGCTGCGACTACGGTTAGGCATACACGCTCGTAAAGCATCGAATCTTCGAATAGCCATTCTGTTGTCTACATCACAGTGTAAAAGAAAGCTATGGTCTCGCGAGTGGCAGTCATCACAACAACCCGTTGTCACTATCGACTCCGACTTATAGACTTGGCTACGCCTCAGCCCTTAGCACTAGCAGTTATCCATTATGCGTTCGAGACAAGCGCGACCTCGTCGCATGAAGCTTATTTTTCGCAAAATGGTGGTTATCTGTGCTCAAACGCCAACCTTTAACACGTGCGATTAATTTTTTTCTAACCCTCAACGGGAAGAGCCACGCTGGTAGCGACCCGAGCTGTTCCGCGAACAAGATGTGACCTGCATTTACATGGTCGATCGCAGACTTCTTTATGAAGCAAGCATTGTTTTGCAGAAGGAAATGGCCCACATTTACGCCCACTTCTGAGTTATATCGTATCAGAAAAAAACATGGGTGATAGTTTTGCGATGCTGTAGTGCGCGGTGATGTGACAAATGGATGGGTGTCTTAAGTATCCGTGCGGCGGTAAACAAACCATAGGAGTGGCGTTCCGGGTGGCAGGTCACCAGAGCAGCGGTTGGCTGTGGCTATATGACTGTTCGATCCGATAAAGATCCCCTCAGTTGAACGTCCGTGGCTGTTACTCGGTGATACGCAAATTGTTAAGACAAAATTGATAGAAAGCGAATTTGCTAAACAAAGTCGATTGAGAGTGACAGAAAGTACAAAACGTGCGCATTCAGCGCATGGAACATTATTACTTATTTTTCACAAACGTAAGGATTGCTGTACATGCCGACCGTGCACTTCCAGCTTCCCATTGTGTGGTCTACATTGGCGCGTGTACATAGGATACTGTCTTCTTGCGCAGTGCTTCATGTATTGCAATTGACATTGAGGCACGGGCAGCTCAACATGATCCATCCATACTTGCATTTCGCATTGAAGATTCCCTGAAAACAATAGATATATGAATGCGTGTATATGGGCAAAACAAAACTTATTGATGCCACCGCACACCATCATCCAAATTTTACAGCTGTCGTTTACATTAGGTCAGAAACGATGTGCTCAATGTGATGTGCCAGCAAGAGCATAGTCTGTCAAAATATAAGTGCTAAAGCACTAAGAACGGCAGGTATACATAATGTTCTCTTACAAGAAATTTATACGATATTGGGTGAAAATGATTCAGCCAAGTAGCCTAGCCGGCATAGAGTCCCAAACATGGAGTCAAAATTTGATTTCAAAGCACCAAAGATAGTCAGTAAACAAGCAAATAAACAGAATTGCGCGGGTGTTCAACGAGGCAGCAGGTGAGAAGGAATAGCATGCGAAAAAAAAAACAACTGTAGCATAGACCCGGAAGGACAGCGTCCTTAAAGAGCAACTCCGGCGTTTTTTCATTGTCCACTGATCTCAACCAAATATTCAGTAGATGTTCTCCCCGGTGCTCGAATAATCTATGCCAAGCCAGGCAGTTGAAAGTCATTTCGTTTTCCCGAAAATCAATTTGAAAATTTTTTAGCGGATTCCCGCGCGAGCCACCCTGTGTTTTTGACGTCATTACCTGCAACGAAGCCTACCAGAGCAGGTGGGCCGTCTAAAGCAAGAGACGATACTTGAGCGCTCAAATCGTCCCTCTCAAGTTCAGAACAGCTCTTTACATCGTAGGAAGACATCGCCACGTTCATTTTTCTGTCACCAGCTCCGTATTTATGATGGCGGGAAGGCCGTGACGTCATCGCATATGCTGCACGAAGCATCCACCCATTTCAGCTTCGGTTTAAACACATCGTTCCTTCGGTTCTTTAAAATAATTGGTGAAGCTCAGAGCAAATTGAATGACCGTGTCTGCTTCAGGGTTTTCAGTGCTACTGGAAAACAACTACCTCAGAATATGGTGGAAAAATCGCCGGAGTCGCCCTTTAATAATTGTCATGTGCGAGCCATCGATTCGTGTCAGAACGGCATACAATAAGGCAGGCACATTGAGTCCCAAAAGTACGAATGCGGTTGGAAGGAAGAGTGCGATCATCCGTACGTTCGATTAGACGAGGAAATAAAGGGAAAACGGCAAGCTGCGGTGACCGTGAAGGGACGTAAGCAGCTGCAAAGGCATGCCGTCAAAAAGGCACAAAACCCTGTTGGTACCATTCGTTCATTCACACGCCTATAGCCATAAACATCAGTATGTCTGGTTGCTGATCCGAGGGTCGCGGGATCGAATCCCGGCTGCGGCGGCTGCATTTCGATGGAGGCGAAATGTTGAGGCCCGTGTGCTGTGCGATGTCAGTGCACGTAAAGAACCCCAGGTGGTCGAAATTTCCGGAGCCCTCCACTACGGCGTCTCTCATAATCAGAACTGGTTTTGGGACGTTAAACCCTGCAAAACAACAAATCTGTATGTCAGTGCATCTAATGAGCACCTCACACGTCCAATAATTACCGTTTTCTGGGATTTAACGTCCCAAAGCCACAATATGATAGACGCCGTGGTGAAGGGCTGCGGGATCTTCGATTACCTAAGTATCTTTAATTGTGCACTGACATCCCATAGTACCCCGGCCAGAACACTTCGCCTCCAACGGAAATACATTTGTCATTGTTGAGAATGTAAAAATAAAGCCTCAGCCCGCACCATAAGAATATAGCAGGCGCATCGGAAATAGAGCATCCGCGGCCGGGATTTGATCCCGTCAACCTCGGATGAGCTGCCGAGTGACATGGACACTAGACAAGGCACAGGAGATGCTGGGCTGCGCGCGTGCAAGCTTATAAGACAGTTGAAGACGGTTTGATATAAATTAAGGTAATGCCTTCTCGGACCTCCTATGTTGTACTTTCACAGCGGGATGCTAAGTTAGCGCACAATGAGTTCTCGAGAAAGCCGCGCCACATTGGTCAAGTGGCTATCAATTCACGATCTTTGTTGTCAGCAGGCCGCAATCCTCGTTGGGCGCCAGCTGTATTGGGCTTGCTGCGTCCCGTCCGTAGTCAAAGCAAGACAGACATGCCTGTCATCAAAAGACAAAGAACCGCTTTAATGGTGAGTTGCCAACTCACGCAAACAAGAATCCAGGAGCAAGCAAGAACCCAGGAACAATACTTCTCTACCAGTTGGCGCCGGCGACAGGACTCCCCCAGCGTTGAGCGTGTTGCTGTTTGCGGCGCGCATTGCCACGCCGCAGCGAGGCCGCTATCTTCTCCGGGAAGACGGTGAACAATCAGATGAACAGTCAGGCACGTGTATGTATTTCCCACAATATTTATCTGTCATCATTACATGTGGAACTTTCTTCTCTTTGCCGACGGCTTTCTTATTTTAATAACGATGACGACATGACCGTGTAGGAATCTGAGCTTCGCGAATTGTGTAACTGCTGTTGAAGTGTGTTATTCGGCCGAAACATTAAAAAGTGGAAATTAATGCCTCCATGTAGAACCTCCATTAGCTAACCGCTTTACTCTATTAGCGACATTCCACAGGTTTCTCGCATAACACCTCGTATAAACACCTCGCAGTTCATACCACTGATAACCCACCATGGTTGCTACGTATTAACCGCATTTGACGCTACATATTGGTACATATTGACACTACTTCCGTGCTTTCTAGTTAGGACGTAATTTTAGCATTGCTCCTAGTGACTTAACATTGCAGAATTACACGGCACTAATACGCTACAATTTGTAGTGAGCTAGAGCCTCATGGGACGCAAGATATGAGGACCTAGGAAGAGCACGTGAACGTGCCCATGAGGAATCCGTTCGTTTTATATTGTCCTTTTCAGCTAACAACTGCAACACCCCAAAGATGGCGACTTCCCAAGCCCTTCCTGCTTTAGCATTTCGCAGTAATATTTCTCATAAGCAACGTTTTAGGAACTTTGTTGCCATTGGTTTTCTACAAGTCCAATATCCCTCTTTCAAGTACCACATCTCCCGCCGTACCAGTCATCGTGAAAATGTAACTATTTCATTATGCTGCGACAAAAAATTACAAGAAAGTTTCTTTTCCGCACACGTCAATGGAGTTCATATTGCTACTGTGAATGATAACCACATGTTCCGCCCCGCCATGGTGGTCTAGTGGCTAAGGTACTCGGCTGCTGATCCGAGGGTCGCGGGATCGAATCCCGGCCGCGGCGGCTGCATTTCGATGGAGGCGAAATGTTGAGGCCCGTGTGCTGTGCGATGTCAGTGCACGTTAAAGAACCCCAGGTTTGTCAAAATTTCCGGAGCCCTCCACTACGGCGTCTCTCATAATCAGAGCTGGTTTTGGGACGTTAAACCCCACATAACAACATAACAACAACAACCACATGTTCGGTGATGTATTATCTAACATTGTGTAACTAGGTTCTGCGTCGTATTAGCTAGTATTGTGTAATCATGTTCCCCGTCGTATTAGGTAACATTATATAATACGAGTTTTATTCTGTGTGAAGTGTTTGTACGGACTGCTCGTTGTTCAATCGTTTTTCCGCAACGAGCAACTCCCCTTTGTAATGCTATTTTGCCCTGAAGATAAATATGCCAATAAGTATCCCACAAAGTAGCCTCGCGGATTCATCGCCAAGTGCCCTTGGAATCAAAGGCAGGCTGCATTGATTTCGCACAGTGACAGTCATAGTAAGTTTACAGCATTCTGGTCAACGACGTTTAATGTGGCTTGGCTTGCACATCTCTTTGCCTTTCTCTTGCAAGGCAAGTGGTGTGTTGTGTAAACAGCGAACCAGTTAAGCTGCCGGAGCCATTAGGGCCACCATTATGCAAAAGAATGCCAGCTAGCTACCCGTAACACGTTCTGCTCTACTCCTTCCACAATTGCGTGGAACAGGAGCTCCAAACAACAACGATCAATTCTAACTTTTACGCTCCAGTGAAACACACTGGTGAATTAAATGTAGGGAACAATCACTTCAGTGTCTCATTTGTAGCACTTTTCTTACCTTGCACGTTCAAGCTAAAAAGAGCGCAGCGCTTCGTACGAGACCAAAAAAGGAACGTGTAGTCGTGCGAAGTTCGCCCTGGAAATATATCGATCTATCGAAGTTCAAGCAAGGTTAGCGCTTATCAAAGACATTGTAACAATAGCTTCCATGCATGACTCTTTAGACGAAATTCCAGATTTTATCTGAAATTGCAGATGCGACATAAATATAACATTTGCTATTCCCTTACAAAAATGCCTGCTAAAATTGAGTAGATCACCTATTAACTTTCTAATGACCATACTGACAGTTTACGGACATTTACACTCTAGTAACACTTGTTCGCAGAACGCCTAAAGACCTACTCCTTACTTCTGTATAAAGATTTTTTTTTGGCTATAACGTCTAACGACTTCTGTCTTACTTCTGTATAAGGAATATTCTAGCTACACTGTCTAAAGCCTTCCTTCTTACTTCTGTATAAAGAATTTTTAGCCACCAGATATAAATACTTCCTTCTTAATTCGGTATAAAGAACGTTTTAAATACATTGTCATATGGCTTCGCTGTTACTTCTATTTAAAGACTATTTTAGCCCCGCCACGGTGGTCTAGTGGCTAAGGTACTCGGCTGCTGATCCGAAGGTCGTGGGGTCGAATCCCGGCCGCGGCGGCTGCATTTCGATGGAGGCGAAATGTTGAGGCCCGTGTGCTGTGCGATGTCAGTGCACGTTAAAGAACCCCAGGTGGTCGAAATTTCCGGAGCCCTCCACTACGGCGTCTCTCATAATCAGAACTGGTTTTGGGACGTAAAACCCCGCAAAACCAAACAACAACAAAGACTATTTTAAATGCACCGTGAAATTGCTTCAGTCTTATTTTTGTATAAAATAATATAAGTACACCATCGAATTGCTTCCTTCGGACTTTTGCATAAAGATCTTTCTTTATCTAAATGTGAGAAGTCGTAGAACGTTTAACCTGTACACTGAGCGATTCTTTGATATTTTCCGCAGGACATGTTGACGATTGCAGCTGCACGTTGTCTGAACGCAAAGTATATGTCGCTTACAAGTGCACCTGAGCTAACTTGTTCGCAACGCGCCGTGTAAGCTGCTTTTGCACTTAAAAATAACATGCGAGATTGTCATCAAACTTTCATTTGTCAAGATAACTAGAATAATTAGGAGATCCCGCAAGCACTGTTCTAGTGGGCACTTCTAATGTCTTTCGAGACTTTCATCTTCACGTATACTCTCTTTGACCTGCAGTTCAAACTAACATATGACACACTTCTTTGATACAGCCGTCTTGCACAAAGATTCAAAGACCAGCACTCACACCAAAAAGGTCCGAGCTGACCCTAAAGCGATCGCTTTTTCGCATTTCAAGTAAAAAAACGAAACGAAGCGGGGGCCTACGCTGGTGTCATCTCGTTTCAACACTAAGATATTTTTGCTTAACCAGACAGATTTGTGGCAGCTGTTAACGTTTATTATGTGCGTTGCTTGCTGGCAAATAAACAGAAAAACAACGTAAAACAGCAAGAACACCTCATCTTGCTACCAGCACAGAGCAGTTAATTGCAATCGCACATAAGCTGGCGTAATCTCGTAATGAGTTAATTCCGCGGCTTTCATATTTCTATAATTCCCGCATATTCCCTTTCCGTAACCATCTGCCACATAAAAGCCCTTGTGGATATTATGTTTAAAGCTTTGTGCAGGCTCATTTTGTCCGAGCATTTGCTTCGTGGCTCGCACGCTCACAAAATACACGGCTAGCTACTTTCCTTGTGTGTGCGTGTGAATATAAACACATGCGTGTAGTCGTCAAGCGTGGCAAGCGCACTTGTTGCAAAGATGTCAAATAAGTCTGCCTTCTCAAATAGTTCGAGAAGGCATAATTATAGCAATAGTTGCAGTAGCAGTAATACAGCATGTGAAGCAAAAAGAAAAGAACGCGCATCGAAGACTTCGCGGATGTCCGTTTTCGTCAGCAATGGTAAAACCAAGGTCCTTCAAAACGACCCCGTCCAAGCCATGCCGAAAGGCACGCCACCCTGTCACCTGCTGCGTGCACGAAAGTACTGAACCAGCCCTACTAGTTTGCAAGGAGGAGCAAGTCCGGCAGGTTCCCCGCCCCCGATGCGGTTCCTTGAATATCCATTGTGCCAAAGCTCTCCGTGCACTGTTGGCGGGCAGCGAGGAAAGGGGTGTTGAGAGAGGTAGAACGGTGTGCACGTGCTGTGTCGCCGGTCTGGCAGTTTTGCATCGACATGCTGAATGCGCCGTGTGTCGGCGATGCCAGCCCAAGCCATTGAGGTTTTCGACATGTGTGAGCTCCTAGATATATTCTTCAATATGTGTGAGCACCTGGATATGAGTGACCCAAAACTATGTGATGTTGCCGAAGGGGGAAGCTATTAGGATGTGCTTTAGGCAAGAAAACGGACACCCGGTAAAAGCACTCCAGTGTTGTAGGCCAAGATCATTGCAACCTGCGTACAGTAAAGGCCGAGTGGTAACTCCTTCTGCGTCTCGTTGGACTTGTTATATCTGCTGATCACGCATGAACTATTTCCAGTCTTCTTGTATGTTCTGTTAGTGTGATGCGCTTAAATATTTTCTTGTGCTCACATATTTCTATTTGTTTTCGATCGAAGAGGCTCACGTAGTAAGTTTTCCTGTATAATTCTTCGTATAATTCTCTTCGTTGATATACTTTCAGCCTAGCAGTATGCACGCGTGTACCTCGAAATGCTGATTTATAAGTGCGAAGCCTATCTGACAGCATATATTGCTTATGATACAGTGCCACGTGTCTGCGGTTGGTAGTAAATTAATACTGGTATCAATTTTCAAGTTAAATGACACTTTCTTCCTTTTTTTCCTTTTTATAAATTAATGTAATTTCTTATAGTTGAAATATTCGTGACCAAATAATACTTCTATGCGAATGTGTTTGTGAGGTTCAAGGAGATCTGCTTATTTTAATCATGTATTTATCTAGCCACCTCGTGCTACGTACAGGCTGCTTTACGTTGCCTAGTTTCAAGTTTACTACCTAATGCGCTTGTCTTTTGTTCTAAGTTGTGTACCAATGAAGGATAATAAATTATTCATTTTGCTACATCTTGGTATGTATTTTGCTTACGCTTGGTTGTACAACTCGTTCACACATATCGACACAAGCTGTCACGGGGTAACATATGTTGGTATACCATTCTGAAATTGTGAACAGTGTGTGCATGAACATGCCTCACTAGATATATTAACCAATTGTTAAAAGGCTATACTGAGACAAATGTTAGTAGATGGTCCACAGAAACCCTACAAACATACATACTTTTGGCAGTAGGTTTCCAGAGAGTCAAAAGAAAAATGTTCACAGGACACTAGTAGAAAGTAAGCAGGCAGCCTAGGAACACGCGTCTATGTACTGTTGGTGGCCGATTGCTTCCAGAACGCCAACAAACAGTCAGTAAAGAAGTACACAGACCTTTGGTAGACATTCTGTTTGTTGTTGGTAGGTTCTAGTAACAATTGTGTGTAGACAGCCAAGTTAATGTTTCTAGAAATTTTTGTAAGGATTATATTGGCCACAACACTCGCACGACATAGCTAGGCCATAATAATGCGATTCTTGGGCGCGTACAGGGCACAACGTATTGTTGTTGTTTGTTGTTATGTGGGGCTTAACGTCCCAAAACAAGTTCTGATTATGAGAGACGCCGTAGTGGAGGTCTCCGGCAATTTCGACCACCTGGGGTTCTTATAACGTGCACTGACATCGCACAGCACACGGTCCTCAACATTTCGCCTCCATCGAAATGCAGCCGCCGCGGCCGGGATTCGATTCCGCGACCCTCTGATCCGCAGCCGAGTACCTTAGCCACTAGACCACCGTGGCGGGGCAACGTATTGTAGTTGCATGAAAGCGCGGACAACACGCTTAGATGAAAGCCGCAAAGTCTTCTCTAGATACTAAGAAATGTTGATATTCAGAGAAGCCTCGGAAGGTAGAGCAGCATGCGTTACGTGAGTGTACTAGAAAAGCAATTATTTAGATGACCTTATACATGTGCCAAATTTTTACATGGTTCGCGCGGGTCCACCTGGGCCTGCTTGACACATGGCTGCCTCCATCACGCCCACGCATAGCAACTTGACCGCTCGCGTGTACAAGAGGAACATTTGGCCAAGTATACATCTGAACAGTCTTGCGAGATCCCCGAGCGATTTCAATTCTCTCAGCCTATTCATCACAATCGCTCTTGCAATTCAGGGCCCAGAAGTTTCATGCGAGGCCACCGTGTTGTCGATGCGCAATTTATGAACGACTTTTCTACGGCTTTATGAAGCCGACATTATTCAGATTTTGAGTGCCCATATGTTTACAACAAAACTTCAGTTCGTTTAGATTGTTGCAAATCTCTGAAAAGAGGTCGCAATTACTGATGTGCTTACCGGCGTCGCTACGAAAGGAGCACTGTTACCAGCAAGCCGTCAAGGCCTCACTGCGGTAGTCCCAAGTATGCGGTCCCACGTTTTGAATTGATTTAAGCACCACATGGTGGGTGGCTCTTTGATACTACGTTAGGTAACGTACGAGTGTTTTCTAATCAACGTTATTTCTCCCCTGATGCTCACAGCGCACATAATAATGTAGCGATGCCCATTATGATTTGTGATCAGCCAACACTGGGCGCGGGCTCTATCTTTTGACATCCACGTTCGCGGCATAGCTTGGTAGCGAATACAATGCGAAATGCTGGGTGGCGGTCATCGCGGAATCTTTCGGGTGGAGACACTCCATTCGTTTCGTCTGACAACTAGCGGCTAACGGCCAGGAGACCTTACTCGGTCCCGGCCGATTGTCTAGAATGCAATAGCGTAGTTTCCCAAACCTGAATGCTCATACCCAGCGCAGCTAGAAAAGGCGACCATGTGGCAACCTAGCCTTACGCCGGACCCGTTGCTGTTGCGAGGTGCACTTGGGATGTGAGGTAGGCGTTCCAGTAAACAGGTCATTATAGGAGGGATGCTGGTGTTATGCCGCTAGAATAACGTCGAGTGGCAATACGAAGTACCTCTGCCATATGAACCGAATAGACGCCTGCGGCGGTAAGAGAAGATGACGCTATTTCCAGCCAAGTCGAGCGACGCTGTGCTGCTTTGATCCGTTGGTTCCTTAGTCACAATCGTCTCGGTGCCGTCTGCAATGACGTGTTCTTAGTGCTTACATCGCACTGAAGTCATTGGCATGTGCCATAGAACGGTGACCCGGGACATTAACTTGTTTTTTTTAATTTTCCAGTCCTTCGTTGCGATTGCAATCGATTGCGATTATTCAAAATAGTCCCTCTGCCAATTAAAGTTTGCATACTTCAATTTATGTAATTTCTGTTGCCTCACTTGTAAACGCTTGTTGTTTAGCAATAAAGGTCATTTGAGAAAAAGATGGCTCACAATTTGTAACTTACAAAGCATGCTATTTACCGAGCTTGGTCTCGCATGGCAATTCTCTACAAACTCTGTCACGTATTTGCTTATATCTGTCTATGGAGGAAGGTATTGCGAACGTCGCTTTCGGATGGCTTTGTGTGTGTATGTTCCTTCACTACATAAATTTCTGCAATGTATCGCTGGTTAGAGCACGTTGGTCTGACCGTCGGACACGGTATGTAGGCATACAACTTTCAGCGGCCTTATGTTTTCTACGAACCTTTAATGTATCTGCCCCTAAGTCTACCCCGATTCATGGTGAGGCATTGGTGATTAGTATGCGGTGTTTGCATACAGGAATGCATGTTTTTCTGGAACCTTTTGCTCCAGTTCATATATGTCACCGTATGCTATTGTCTCGGGAGGAGCACAACCCGAAATTTGTGCTAAACAGCTAAAAAAAGTGCGCGTGAAATAAGGCATATTTTCAGATTATACTCGCATATAATTGAGATTGTACTGGTGTCACGCTGGCGAATCATTACTTACTTCCTAGAGTTGATACGACAAGTGGCAGCGTGTCTCGCATATGGCGCTCACTTAACGAAGGCGAGCGTGAGGTCCGGGCATATACCTCAAAGCCGATGCTCTACCGCTGAGCTACGAAGGCGGTCGTTCCTCCGTCACCTTTATTGGGTGCGTATGTATACATCATGGGAGTGTTAGGCAGCGTCACTCGTATCCATGGCGGCCAGTGTAGCACACACTTACGGCCAGGAGGCGTCACGTAGAACGTGATCTTATGTCGAGGGGGCTGCTGCGAAATAAACCCTCATATGCTACCTAAGGTACCAAGTCTGTCGCAACGAGGCCCATGCTATGAAATAACGAAAGGGAAGGGCGTCAAGGGCTCGCTTTATTTGTTAGAAAAATGTTAACGAAACAACAAACGTTGAAGCCTAGGAAAGGAAAGGAGAAGTTATTCCAATTCGCAATTATTATAGTCTAATTTTGGGGTGAGTTCTCTCAGAGCGCTGTTGTGGTAAATTTTATGACAAAGACATAATGAAGCTGAAGATCTGCGATAAGAGGGACGAGGGCGACAAGCTCAATTTTGTGGTCGTTACACTGCTTGTTCGGTGATAATTAGAGAGTATGAAACTACAGGCACGGTCCTGGATAGCTTCGAAGTCGGAAATGAGTGATTCCATGCCATGGCTCCAGATAGATGCAGAATACTCTAATTTCGAGTGAAGCAGTGTTTTGTAAAGCATCAATCCTTTGAACTGGATGATTGAGAGAAGTTCGGCCGAATATACCAAAGCATAAGGTTGGCGTTATTTATAATATAATCGGTGTGAGTTTGCCAGGGCAGGTTAGAAGAAATGTGAACACCCAGAAGCTATAAGAAGGAAGTTCAAATTTTGCTTTGCAATGAAATGCGGAATATTTTCTGAACTAAATCTATCTATCTATCTATCTATCTATCTATCTATCTATCTATCTATCTATCTATCTATCTATCTATCTATCTATCTATCTATCTATCTCTTGTCACGTGGTCGTGACGCACGCAGCATTCAAGACGAAGCACGCAGGACTCAAGGTGATGTCAGGCGGACTGTTTTATTGGGCGAACTTGTGCCCAGTGAAACAAAGCCAATGACAATACAGAGCAACAGCGGGTGGAAGAGTCGTCGGTCGACGGAAAGACTGACAGGCGGCGTAATGCGTCGGCTTTTATACACACGTCATCACGCGTTCCATCATTTTCTGTAGAATTTCAGAAGCCACTGAGAAATCTATCTATCTATCTATCTATCTATCTATCTATCTATCTATCTATCTATCTATCTATCTATCTATCTATCTATCTATCTATCTATCTATCTATCTATCTATCTATCTATCTGTTGCAGTTACTGTGATGGTATTGTTAGAAACAGGATCTTCACCCCTCTCCTTTCGCTATTTCAGAGCTTGGGCCATGTTGCGGCAGACTTGGTGCCTCTAGGTAGCATACAAGCGCGTATTGGGCGGCAGCCATCTCGCCATAAGGTCACGTTCTACGTGCCGCCTCCCGGCAAAAAGAGTGCACACTCATCGCTATGCCCACAAGTGCCGCTGCCCAACACTCCTAGAAATACACATACAAAAAACGCCAAATAAAGTGGACGGGGGAAGACTGCCTTCGCAGCTCAGCGGTAGAGCATCAGACGCATTATCCGAAAGTCGTTGGTTCGGTTTCCACCGAAGGCAGGTTTGTCTTCTTGTCCAGTTTAATTCCTTTCTACTTATTCACACGATTCACACGATGAACAAAAACAATATAACTTTACTGACGTTGCGGCCGGTGTAACGGCCTTCACTCTCAGGAAGGCCGGTCCACCGGCCGCAACGTCAGTAAAGTTATATTGTTTGTGTTCATCGTGTGAATCTCTTTTTTTGAAAATATTTATTCGGGCTCCAGGAAGTCTACTTTCCGAACTACACACACACACACACACACACACACACACACACACACACACACACACACACACACACACACACACACACACACACACACACACACATATATAGGTAACGTGCATACGAAGCGGAAAAAATCCACAGCATATCCACGCAGTGAATGATGATGAGTGGGCGAAGCTCCGGAGTTCATCGTAGATCGTGCCGAGTTCCGGATTAATTTAGTTAACGCGCACGCTACGAATCCTTATGGGTCAACTACGCACAAGTGAAATCTCCCACCGGCACTTCATTGCAAGTCAAGATCCAATGCCTCTATATATATATATATATATATGGATGACCGGTGAACGGTTCTCCAGCGCGAGCAGTCGGTATTTTTCAATCAAGAAACTCGCTAGAAGACGCTGCCTGCGCCAACGTTGTCTCTCGCGGGTGAGGGCGCGTTCTTCTTTGCGAGCTGGTAGACCGTTCATCTAAGAAAGAGCGTTTCCATAGTCAACGCGCGCCTTTCACTCTCTCTCTCTCACAGGACAGCAGATGGAAGAGTGATAGAGCTCGCGCGCCGGGAGGCACGCGCCGAGGGCGAGCTCGAGCCTCCCGGCGGCGCGAGGTGGCTGCATACATATTACTACTACCACTACAGAGGAGGGAACGACCCACGCCCTAAGGAGCTTCGCCCCTAAAAGCATCAATCGCCAACACCGACCCCCCGCCCCTCGATGACGATGGGGGACATTCCCAGAACAAAAATTCTGGCTACCCCAACTGCGGCACTGGTTACGCCCGCAAACGGCCGCCTTCCACGTTTCTCACTACTATGATCATTCGGAGATTGTTATCTTAGCAAAATCGCGCACACTGATGCAATACAGAGCCTAAACAAATGTGACTGCGGTACGCCCTACCCACGACGCCCGCGCACTTCACAAAGGCATGTCGATCGGCTACCACAAACACATTCCTGTGGGTGTATTTTCTTCCCTTTCGACAATTAGTTGTAGTTGTGTGTGTTGTGACTTCTACAGAAGAAGAAGCGTCTGTGCGGTCTCGGCAAGTTAGTCGTATGTCTTAAGCAGTGCGGTCTCGGCTTTACGCATGTCTTAAGCACGACATACCTGAAGCTTCGCACTGCTGTTTATGTTAAGAGTAAGGCACTACACACTCTCAGCGATCCATTCCAATAGTATGCGCCATTCTCTGTGCGATCGTCGATATGTCTGTGTTAGCAAGTGCGCCCTAGTGACGTTAAAGGGCCGCCCAATGTGAATACAATGCTGCTCAGTACATAACAGCGCAGCCAGGAGGCTTTAAATTGAAGAACACTGCTTCCGGCATCAAGCAGGACGAAAGTGGCGCTTGGAGACGTTGTTTTTAGATGCGAAGCATTTCTGGCTTTCATTAAATCTGGGGTGTATTACAAGGCTATCATAGGGAATAGTTCTGGCCCGCGAAAGTGCGCGTGCACTCCTACGCAATGCCCAATCGACGCACAGTGCGCGACGATTTTTCCGGTGCACATCGTCTCGCGAAGCTATGCGTTTGTGCATAGCTTCTCACCGCGACAGCGTGTGTCCTGTCAGTGCGCGAAGCTATGCACGAATGCATAGCGTAGTATAGCTCTAGCTATACTGTACTGTGCGTAGTATAGTGTAATGCACCCCGCTATATTATATAGTATATATAGTGTAGTATACCGAAGTATACTACACTGCACTATGCACCGTGTGTATGTCCCTTGCTGTTATATGCTATTGTAGTATAAATAGGGCGCATGTAGGAGAGCCAGCAAAAGACGAAGACGAGGACAGTTGTTGCTGCTCGTGCTTGCTTCGCTTGAACGGCTTCGCAGGCCAGTAGACGTATCCTGGAGTCCATTGGCTGCGGTCTTACACAGATTCGCGAACGTAAAGTGACTCTACCGTCTTCTATCAGAGGTACATTTGCCGTAGCTCCACTTCCCAGGAATGTCCACCCGCAGTACAATGTAGGACGTCGCATAGCTCGGGCCCGTTCCTTATTGAAGTCAGTTGCAGACAGCCCGGACCTCGCTACGTTTGTCGATGCAGCACAGTACGGGCGTTCTGATCGCTTTGCAGTGGTCTCAGTCGACCATAGTGGCAAGCTCCTATGTGCTGCGTCGGTTAGAAACGTTTCGGCAACGATTGCTGAGAAAATTGCCATTGCTGTAGCAATGAAGGACGTATCGCGTCCAAATGTCTTCACGGACTCGCGGTCCGCTGCCAGAGCTTTCGCCTCGGGCTCGATCTCGCGGGAGGCAGCAGCTATCCTCGGCAGCGAGGGGGCTGCCGGGTTTCACACCATAACATGGTTCCCGGCCCACATGGGGGCCAACGTACACCCCGATGTCCCCAACGCCAATGAGTTTGCCCATGACCGTGCGCGAGGTTTCACTCACCGCGGCGGTCCCGGCGAATTCGCGGGCGGGGATTCCGGCAGGTACAGGGACCCGCTCCTCACTTTTCACGAGATCGTGACTCATTATCATCTCTCTCGGAGGGTCTTTCCACTTCCTCACCCTAAACTCACTCGTCCGCAGTCTTCGGCCTTCAGGATGCTCCAAACGGGGTCTTTCCCTTCGCGAGGCAGGTTTAGTAACTTCTCGCCCAACGTTGAACCGCATTGTCCGAACTGCGGAGAGGCTTACTGCTCACTAGCTCACATGCTCTGGCAATGTCCTGCGTTACGTGACACAGAGTTCAGCAAAGAAGAGGACTGGGAGGAAGCCCTGAGAAGCGGCGACCTTTCGGTTCAACTTCGGGCTGTCCAGAGAGCCTGCGAGAGGGCGGAGGGCCACGGTCTTCCTGTCCCTGCGTGGGAGCGGCCCGCAACTGCTACAGGATCCCCCTAAAAGGGGACGTCCAACTGCAGTTTCTCAGGACAAAAATAAAGTTCTGTGCCTGCCTGCCTGCCTGGTCGATTCGGCTCTGCTGTCTTCAATAAACGCCTCACTAGCTCAACGCTAAACGCGTACTTTCACTATGCACAGTTTTTGCATAATGTGCATAGCCAGCGTGTGCACTTGGACGCGAACGTCTTTACGCTGAGCTCGGTGTGAAACATCTAGGAGTACCTGCAGGGCCTCGCAGTGCTTTGCGAGGCGTTGCCGCAATTCGCTGACCACGACGAAATGCGGGTGTGCCGGAGGCAAACTCGGACCCATCAGCATCGGTGTTTCGCTACCTTTGCGCAACTACTGCAAGCTTTACTGATTTTGTTCCAATAGGTACTTTCGCGTCGAATGAATTAGTTGCTTTGAACCGCTTGTCGGTCTTTTCTTCGGGCGAATTAAGTGGAAAATCCAGAATATTGCTGTAAGAGACATAGCGAGCACTAATTTTACTTTCAGGAGCGAAGCACCTTAGGGCCGAGCTTGCGGCGGCGTGACCGTGTGTGGGTGTGGGCCGATCCCAGAGGCAGTGCACACAGACAGTGCCGTCTGCTGCTTGAGAAGAGCGCACGCCGCGCCTTGACTAGCCTTGACTATGGAAACGCTCTTTCTTTGATGAATGCTTTACCAGCACGCAAGGAACGAGAATGCGCCCTCACCCGCGAGAGACAACGCTGACGCAGGCAGCGTCTGCTAGCGAGTTTATTATCTTGAAAAAAAAAACCGTTACTCGGGCTGCACAACCATTCACCGGCCACCCCGCATATATAGGCACTGGATCTTGACCTGCAATGTAGTGCCGGTGGGAGAATTGTCTCGTGCGTACTTGGACCATAAGGATTCGTAGCGTGCGCGTTAACTAAACGTAATACGGAACTCGGCACCATGTACGACGTAGGAGCTCAGGAACCTCATAAACACCAGGAGCATAAATTACAACGCGTGTGTAAATATACACGCGCGTTGTCACTCATTTACATGCATGAGTGGGCAATGTCACGCGTGATTTACGGTAACACAGGACATTCGCCAGTGCTTCGCCCATTCGTCATGGTTTAGTTCGTGCAGATGCGTGAATTTCTTTTGTGTTAAGCCATGCAGGTATGAATATAAATGCTAATTTGCGAAAGGTTAACTAGAATAATGCCGTTAGTTGAATAGACCAAAAATAGCATGTGCACGTGTGTGACTAGGCGACATCCTCCTTCCGACAGCGCTGAACACGTGTAGGCACAGATGCCACGTACAATGGGTTCGAAATTGAAAATGCTCGAAAAATATGAGCAATAAAAATGCAGGCTGTTTGTATTGTGCACAGCTACGATACTGCTTCAACAGAAAGGAGAATCTCTAAAAAACTGTGCAGAATATTGAAATATACGTGTTTTCAAAGTTTTTTCGGCATCATGTTCCTACATGTGGTATGCCTCGGAGTGAGCAAATGAAAAAGAAGAACGCAAGGACATGTTAGAAAATGACCTGCTGCCTTTTTTTTCCTGTTTGCAATTTGACATAAAGGGGGAGATCCCGAAGTGAACTGCGGGGCGCGTAAATTTCACGTGATCAAAGTAAAATAACGGTGGTCGGCCAGGCACACGCGTCGCACATTTTCCTAGGCAGGGGAAGACCTCCAGGCTTCCCTATTTGTAATATTGTAACAAATAAGTCATGAACAGCGCCCATAGAATGTTTGAAATAAGATTCCACTTGTTCCCTGGTAGCTATCATCAAAAGGAAGAGGTGCAAATTGACTATTTTTTTTGTTGCGAAGCGCAGACCAATGGAATAGCCGTGGTGACATACCTCTGCCTCTCCCCAGCACTCAAGATAGAACACAGCTGAACAGAACAACAGAAGGGCCAAAATTTTATTTGGACCTAGAGGTTGCATAATGTATGAATAATGGATGATAAGAACAATCTAGTGCTTCATTCATATCTGGAGTGTTACGTCCACCCGAACCACCTCCGCCAAGAAAACAAGAACAACGATATCATTATAAGGGAGACCGCAGTGGAAGGCTCCGTAAATTTGGACCACTTGGGTTGTTTGACGTACACCGACATCGCGCTGTGCACGGGTCTCCACATTTCGCCTCTATGGGCATGCAGCCGCCGCAGCCGGGGTTCCATCCCGTATGGGCAGCCAAGTGTCACAGCCACTAGACCACCGTGGCGGGGAACATTTTATCCCCACTGTGTGCAAATCGTGGAGGTCTAACAAAAGAGCTGGAATAAGAACATGCGAGGAGTCTTCTTGCTGTTCCACATCTGCTTTTGCTACAGCTCACGAGCCATTCAATGAAAATTATAGCCACCGTGGCGTGCCATCATTTTGGTGTTTGGTGGCGCAAGGGCCAATCGTGGCCATGTGCTCCATGTCATATAATGGGATGTTTGCAATGTCGAATGAGTTGTCGTGGTGGGACGGTATGTGGAGGGGTAAAAACATATTGAATGACATCTTGGCAGGGATATGAAAGATAGTCTGTGTTTTAAAAGAGGCGTAAAAACATTGAATAATATCATGGCGTTGATGCTACAGGTGTTCCGTGGGTTAAGATAGGCGTAAAAGCATTAAGTAAAGCCATCGTAGTGACATTAGACATAGTTTGTGGTAAAGAACGTACGATATGTGGGGCTACTAAAACAGCGCGCCAACCATCTCGGAGCTCTTGCGCCTGAAGGCAGGGAGGCGTGCCTTTGCTTTTAAAACCCCCGTTGCAGCGTCGGCCCTGTAGATAGACCGTGCTACAGGTCTCCTAGATGTATAAGATTAAAAGTACGTACATCACGTAAAAACACGAGGAGTTATTCGTATTTAAATAGAGGTTCCATGCCTAAAGACACAAAAAGTATGCAGCGAGAGATGCTGCCGGAATGCTAAAAACTGAGAAGTCACTTTGACTTCTTAGTTTTTTCAGTTCGGTACATTGCGAAAGGACATGAAGTACAGTGAGCCGCTTGCCACATTTGTCACGAACCCGTGAATTATCACCGGACAATAAGTATGAGTGTGTGCGTGGTGTATGTCCTATTCTAAATCTACAGAGCGTCACTTATGTACCGCTGTACATAAGTACTTATGCACCTATGTACGGCGTGTCTTATATACTGGCGGCCAGGTATCAAGTTGCGGTTTGATAATACCTAGTTCATTGTCTTTTTCTTTGCCCCAAAGCCACTACCAATAAGCCCTGATATTTTTCTTTATGAATGACTTTAAGTCTACTGCTGGGACTACCACCGATGAAATGGCAGTATTGGCATGGACAGCAGCTGTGGCTAGCTTGTCGGCGAGTTCATTCCCCTCCATCTCTCGGTGCCCTACCACCCTGCATAATACGACTTATAGCTTGGATGCATAGGCAGCACACAATATCGAATAAAGAGAAGTCATTACGACATTTTAATAGCAGTACACATTTTTTTTCAAAGACTTAATGACACATAAGGAATCTGCGTAGACAACTGTCTTTGATAACGTGGCGGCCTCACGGTCGCACAACAGCAGCCAGGCACACTTTCCCATCTTTGAATGTCGCTGCAGAACAGCAGCCATTTTTTCGAGCGCGTTTCCTCATTGTCCACCAGCGACGATGAATGGCTCGTGTCATTCGATGTGGTATCGTTGTCACCGGCACAGGTCGCTAGATGGCGAAGTGAGCCTCGAGGCACCAACAAGCTTGAACGTCGACGAGTTGTGGCACCTTCTGGACTTTTTTCTCAAAAACGCGTACTTCTCTGCCAACGGAGCTTACGGTCAACAGCTGACTGCCATGGCCATGGTTGCGTCTATTTTGGTGACAACAGGCAACAGGAACCTGGCAACGGAAGTGGTGGAGGAGTGAACCCTATAGTGTGAACCCTATATCACTCCGAAAATATTTCTGTGGTATCTGGACGAGTGCTTCTGTATATTAGGAACATCTGACGTCTACGCGTTCGCCGCCAATATTAACTCTGTAGAGCTGGCCAACTAGTTTACCGTCGAAAGAGAGGGAAAAAGAAGAGATGCTTGTTTGATGTGCTCGTGAAAACTATAGCCGGATCCCTGTAGTTCGTGGTACACAGGAAACCCACACACACTGCAGGCTACCTCAATGTTCACTCCAAGCACCCTTTCCCCCGCAAGGAAGTGGTGGCAATATGCCGCCTCCCACAACAGCTTTCCAAAACTAGAGATCCATCGCCGACCAGCTGCGCAAAGGAAGTAATCCCCTATGTCACAGGGACAAGTGAAGCACTTGGGTGCGTACTCTCGGCGCAGGGAATCATAGTGGCCCACAAACCATCCAGCACGCTTGGCCGCTTCTTTCCACGACCGAAAGACACATCGCCGAAAAAGAAAGCAGGATCTACATCCCCAAAGCAGGACGGGTTGTATATTTCATCCCGCGTGCAGAGTGGAATGCAGCCTACAAAAAAGAAGCAGAGAACGTCCCCGAACGATTGCGGCAGCACAAAAGTCATAAGCGAAATTTTGAAAGGCCGAAAGGCGCTTCCCCGGAACACGTCAAGCTGCATGGCCACCGCATCTCGTTTGACGAGTCCAAAGTCATTGGCGTAGAGACAAACACCCACAAGTGGCTCTTTGTTGAATCCTGGGACATTTAGGCGCCCCGTGTAAACATAGACCAGTCTGCGGGTGCACTGCCGTGTGCATATTTCAGCACACTTCGCCACGTGTTCCAGCCGCAAAACAAAATTATAAAAATCTTCCTCTCCAGCACCGACCCGTCATCCCTGAAGAAGGGGCCAAGCTAACCTAGAAACCGCGGAAGTTTTACGTTTGTGCTTGGTGTCAGCTTACCTCAACTATCACTATCCTGCCAGACCCCACAGATTTCTGCCAAATGGTCACGTTTATATAGATGTATATGTCTAGCCGGCTACGTCTGGCTGCTCTGTTTGTTGTCTCGTTCACCTGGCACACCAATATAAGGAAGTGTTGTTGTTGTTGTTTTGTGGGGTTTTACGTCCCAAAACCAGTTCTGATTATGAGAGACGCCGTAGTGGAGGGCTCCGGAAATTTTGACCACCTGGGGTTCTTTAACGTGCACTGACATCGCACAGCACACGGGCCTCAACATTTCGCCTCCATCGAAATGCAGCCGCCGCGGCCGGGATTCGATCCCGCGACCCTCGGATCAGCAGCCGAGTACCTTAGCCACTAGACCACCGTGGCGGGGCAATATAAGGAAGTGAACGACGTGAATAAGGGAATGATCTTTACACGAATAACACGATATAATCGTCAGGTACGTCAAGGTTACCGATGCTGCCTTCACGTGTAGCTCATACACGTAGCGCCCGGTCCGCAGTGTGCGGGAAAGCGCCGCATGTTTTTAAATTTTATAGCCTATGTCACTCAAGGAGAAACTAAAATACACAGTTATCATATCATTAGAACACATGTAAAAACAAGAAACCTGTATATTTTGTCGTACGTTGCATTAAAATGTGGACATAAAGAACATGCATCCAGGCGCAACCAAGTAAAGTTTAGAGTTCGTCGAACCTGCGTACCACGAGGTGCCAAGCAAGGACGCTACCATTTTGCTAGGGCCGTTCGTTCTACGCAGCATATATAGTGCCGCCTGCAATCAGGGTCTGGGCTGTGGTGTATTAACGCGAGCGCCAACGTTACGTAGTATCATAGGCTCCCATTGATTAGCCACCGTGCTGTCGATTTTTCTGGTTAGCCTACGTTAAGCACAAACCCGTCATGCACTTTGAACAACGACGTTCACCATATTCTTAGCATTTAGCTCACTGCCAACCGGTTAGGCATAGGCAGTTTGTTTGTCGACTGCTTCGAATGACGGCGATTCCATAAATGCGTGAGACCTGCCGGATTTTTAACAAAAGTTAATGTCCGTATAAGTCTAATTATGTAAGCTTCATTTAACAGACTTTTTGGTTTTTACGTGTTAGCCATAACTCCACACCGTTCACTGCCCTTGGCATCGGCCAAGCACTGAAAGTTTCTCATAGGCCTAACTTCGTCGGCGAATATGACCGCCAGAAAATTGAACCTTTGTTTGGCATTTTTGATTTGCTTTATGAGAGCATCGCTATATAGAGGAGGAACAAACGCGCGGAAGCTTGCCTGTCGGTATATTGAGATAAACCGTCTATTCGCGTAATGCAAATCACTTGACGTTCGCCGGATGTGTCTCCCCGTAGGCTGCGTAGGCAGGATGACACGTCAACATAGCTCTGCGTAGAACCTGACCTTCGCTTGACTTTTGTGTTTGCATTTTCACAATTTCGCTGTGTAAATGGAGAACACAAATGTCAAGGCTACATGATAGATGAAATGGTACGTTCATAAAATGCAAATGACTTCGCGGTCACCACGTGTGTCTTTCCGCTGAGGTTAGGGCTGCGTAGGCACGATGACCCGAGATCATACCGCTGCGTAGCTCTCAATTAAATGCCCAGTGTCGCTGGCATCGGTATTTTCACGTGCGATGAAGAAACTGCGGACGAAGGTCATCTCTTTACGATGAGCTTACGAATGATAACTGTGATACCCCGAATAGAAGATTTATTATATGGACTAAAAGTATATATTTCCTGCGGGCGTTATGATAGGCAGAGGGCGCACACAATGTGGTCGTCTCCATGGATCCCTAAATAAATTCTAGGGAAACCTAAAAGTGAGGATTAAGTTATCCGAAAAATGGAAACGACATAGGCATATTGAATTCTATTTGCGCCAGTTGAAACGAATGTTTAAAAATACATTGCAATGCGAGAGAGAGAAAATAAATCGCAGTAGTACTCACAGAAGGTAAAACAGGTGAATGGTAAATAAAAATTTCCGATCTTGTTTTCGAACTACCATTGTTAGCGAAAAGCTGGCGAAGCACACGCCGATACAAGGAGTGAAAGTCGGTATTTCAGCCTAAATGCGCGAAATTTGC
The DNA here is from genome assembly GCA_013339685.2 of Hyalomma asiaticum. Classification (NCBI taxonomy): domain Eukaryota; kingdom Metazoa; phylum Arthropoda; class Arachnida; order Ixodida; family Ixodidae; genus Hyalomma; species Hyalomma asiaticum. The sequence continues at coordinate 2,863 of JABSTT010002539.1, read as the reverse complement.
TGGCAATCACAGTGCCCCCTACTCAGGCTAACAGGATCGCTTCACAAATGCGTTGGTACGAACTTATCCATGGAAGACAATGGAGATGCAATGGAGCCTCACCAAATATTCACCGGTTCATCCGAAACGTCAACACCACAAGGCCAGGAGGCCAGCAGAGGACACGGAAACCACGACTGCCAAGAGAACTGTGGAGAGGCCACCAAGAGACCAACAACAGTGCAGTCAAATGTCCAATTAAGACGATCTCAGTCAGACACCCCTACTTACGCGTCAAAGCTTCATATACCCAAGCGAAAACTGGTAGAAGAAACTTCACGATAATCTCAGCGAACAACGTGCTTCATCTAGGAGTAACACTAGTTCATGGCGCCCATACTACTGCATCGATGGCTCAATTGATCTTGCCAATCCTGTTCGCAGCGCTTGGCCAATCCTGTCCGCTCTGCAGGAAGCAAACAACTTACCACAAGCCAGAGCGCGGTTGCTTCCGGAAGCGCTATTTGTCACCAATCCGTGCGAAGCCTACGACAATCAGCACATTAATAACAGATCCAAAAATCATCTAGGCTTTACTGTGGAATGCTAACAGTCTTCGAAAAAGGTGTTCCAGCTTTAGGAAAAAGAGCGTAATGCTCGGAAACTGCACATTCAATAGGCAGGAATCGGTAATAATTTCTAGCTCTCAAATTACGTAATATACCAGCCGCCCTGTCAAGGTGAAGTTTGCAGAGCGCTCCTTGGCCCCAGAAAGGACCTACCATCTTATCAAGTACAGTGAGGTGACTCAAAATTTCGGGAGTGTTTCACCTGTAAAGTATCGCTGAGCAAGCTCTACGTCACATAATTAACATACATGAAATCACATGGACAGTTTTTGATTTGATTTGATAGGAATTACCTATCTGCAACCTTCAGACCGCATTTAAGTGGAATGGTTAGTAGACGTATTTAAAATATATGGTTGTAATGTTATACATGGAGACATAAGTGCACACAACACATGTGGGACAGTGATAGCTGTGATGCGCGCACTAGATTTGTTGAGTGCGCTATTGACAACTGAATTGTGACTGTTTCAAATGATGGCTCGCCAACGTTTTTCGGCGCATATAGTTACTCGAGCTGCATAGATGTCACTCTATGTTCCCAAGATATAGTGAATGGTATGGGCCTGCGAATGGACGTGAAAACGAGCGGAAGCGATCATTTTCTTGAATGCGCTGTGATGAGTGCGCTTTGATGAATGCGCTGTGATGACATAGCATGTCACGGCACAATCGAGAATTTGAAAGCTTTTAGGTACTGCCTAGCGAATTGAATTAGCGAACGCACAACTGTTGAAGGATTTACAGAATGTTTGCCTCGTTCTAAGGGTGCGTCCCCATTCTAAGAGATTATGCTGCAGTTCATACAGTCTAGAGGAATACGAAGACCATAAAAAAACTCACTATGTTAAGCACATCTGCTAGGGCAATTCAGGAAAGCGGCGCTGGCGCAATTTCTCTGGAGCGCTGTGTCCTAAAAGATCCGTCCCAAGAATTTGGCTTGTAGTCCTTGCATTTATTTGCCCTGTGACCCAGAGTTACCCGTTTCGTGGTCTCGCTGTTGCTCGGAACACGATGGAGCTAGCAAAAGCAGACGAATTTCGTAACTTCTCTGCAGACTTGGTTTTGCAGCACAGTCTACAGAATTCGAAAACTCCATCGCGATCGCTAAGCAGAAGACTAGCGCTTGCTATTGGGCACAACTCTCTCATGTAGACCTTGCGTTTACATTAGAACTGCAACGTGCGGTAGCGTCATGCCGTCACAAGTCTTCTGCTGGACCGGACGGCAGTACGTACAATATGCTTAGATATCTCAGGCCGACAACCGAAAATGCTCCTTTAGACATTTTACCGATCTCAGCATACAAGAAACTGTACCTGGATCTTGGACAGTTGCACGAGTCATCCCGATTCTAAACCTGGGATAGACCCCCCTGTGCCTCTTATGGTTGCGCCCTTTTAGTCTGACAAGTTCTTTGTGCAAAGTAATAGAGAAGATGACTGACGCATGGCTTCAGCGGTGGCGTAACACAAGAATCGTGCTCTCCAAGAAGTTACTAGGGTTTGGGAAACGGAGATTCACAGTGGACACCATACTAGATACAGTGATGTCTGTGGACGACGAGTGCGCTTGTGATGACTTGACCACATCGGCATCCTTACACATGAAGAGGGAATTGGGCACCTTTAGTCACATTCATGTTTTGCTAAGTATGTTAGAACTTGAAGTGTCCGGCCAAAGGCTGAGATGGACCTCCAACTTTTATCAGGTGGCAATGTATTTGTGCAGATGAACGAAAGAATCGGTTGAGCGCGCGATCTGACACAGAAAGAGAGAGAGAAGAAGAGCAAAGGCAGGACGGTTAACCAAGCGTGTTTTCGTTTGGCTACCGTATGCATGGGAAAGAGGGGAGGGGAATAATAGATAAGACAGACGAAGGAAGGGCAGGAACAAATAAACAGGACCGTTAGAAAACACGCACAATATGCTGAAGCACTGGAATATGTGCTTCTTTCACAAACGTTCATAAAGTCTTGTCGAATTGAAAAAGCAAAGCAGCGACTCTGCAGCGTTGAGCACGCAGGAGCGCATACGCCAGAGACAGAGCATCCTCTCTACTCATACTAGTCGGCGATCAAGTCTGTTAATCTTAACATCTAACTGGCTGTTTTTGAGTTGTACAGGATGTGCGGTGCCAGAGAAGATGGGCTATTGTCTCTTCGCTGTCGAAAAACCTTATCTCGGACTTTTCGTCATTCTTATGATGGACGAGTAGGCATTGGTATACGTACGCCCATACATATGCGGCAGCA
>JABSTT010002538.1:0-26784 GCA_013339685.2 Hyalomma asiaticum | reverse complement strand
CGAGAAAAATGCGCCCCCGATCGAATCGACGAAACTGGCTGGAATAAGAATGTCGTATTTTAGCCGATTTTGATTAATTTACCAAGGCTATAGACTTGGTATTTCCGAGAAAAATGCGCCCCCGATCGAATCGAACGAAACTGGCTGGAATAAGAGAATGTCGTATTTTAGCCGATTTTGATTAATTTACCAAGGCTATAGACTTGGTAATTTCGAGAAAAATGCGCCCCCGATCGAATCGAACGAAACTGGCTGGAATAAGAGAATGTCGTATTTTAGCCGATTTTGATTAATTACCAAGGCTATAGACTTGGTATTTCGAGAAAAATGCGCCCCCGATCGAATCGAACGAAACTGGCTGCAATAAGAGAATGTCGTATTTTAGCCGATTTTGATTATTTACCAAGGCTATAGACTTGGTATTTCGAGAAAAATGCGCCCCCGATCGAATCGAACGAACTGGCTGGAATAAGAGATGTCGTATTTTAGCCGATTTTGATTAACTGGCTGGAATAAGAGAATGTCGTATTTTAGCCGATTTTGATTAATTTACCAAGCTATAGACTTGGTATTTCGAGAAAAATGCGCCCCCGATCGAATCGAACGAAACTGGCTGAATAAGAGAATGTCGTATTTTAGCCGATTTTGATTATTTACCAAGGCTATAGACTTGGTATTTTCGAGAAATATGCGCCCCCGATCGAATCGAACGAACTGGCTGGAATAAGAGAATGTCGTATTTTAGCCGATTTTGATTAATTTACCAGGCTATAGACTTGGTATTTTCGAGAAAAATGCGCCCCCGATCGAATCGAACGAAACTGGCTGGAATAGAGAATGTCGTATTTTGCCGATTTTGATTAATTTACCAAGCTATAGACTTGGTATTTTCGAGAAAAATGCGCCCCCGATCGAATCGAACGAAACTGGCTGCAATAAGAGAATGTCGTATTTTAGCCGATTTTGATTATTTACCAAGGCTATAGTCTTGGGTTTTTTGTGAAATTTTGACTCGATCAGAAGTCGCACAAAATGCGTTTTCCGCATCGTAGAGCATTCCTCTACTTATTGCGCGCCTTCCTGAATAAAAATACGGTCTCTCAAAATTTTGCCCAAAATGCCAAAAAGGTAAGACTATAGTCTTGGTTTTTTTGTGAAATTTTGACTCGATCAGAAGTCGCACAAAATGCGTTTTCCCGCATCGTAGAGCATTCCTCTACTTATTGCGCGCCTTCCTGAATAAAAATACGGTCTCTCAAAATTTTGCCCAAAATGCCAAAAAAGTAAGACTATAGTATTGGTTTTTTGTGAAATTTTGACTCGATCAGAAGTCGCACAAAATGCGTTTTCCGCATCGTAGAGCATTCCTCTACTTATTGCGCGCCTTCCTGAATAAAAATACGGTCTCTCAAAATCTTGCCCAAAATGCCAAAAAGGTAAGACTATAGTATTGGTTTTTTGTGAAATTTTGACTCGATCAGAAGTCGCACAAAATGCGTTTTACCGCATCGTAGAGCATTCCTCTACTTATTGCGCGCCTTCCTGAATAAAAATACGGTCTCTCAAAATCTTGCCCAAAATGCCAAAAAAGGTAAGACTATAGTATTGGGTTTTTTGTGAAATTTTGACTCGATCAGAAGTCGCACAAAATGCGTTTACCGCATCGTAGAGCATTCCTCTACTTATTGCGCGCCTTCCTGAATAAAAATACGGTCTCTCAACATCTTGCCCAAAATGCCAAAAAAGGTAAGACTATAGTATTGGGTTTTTGTGAAATTTTGACTCGATCAGAAGTCGCACAAAATGCGTTTTACCGCATCGTAGAGCATTCCTCTACTTATTGCGCGCCTCCTGAATAAAAATACGGTCTCTCAAAATCTTGCCCAAAATGCCAAAAAGGTAAGACTATAGTATTGGGTTTTTGTGAAATTTTGACTCGATCAGAAGTCGCACAAAATGCGTTTTACCGCATCGTAGAGCTTCCTCTACTTATTGCGCGCCTTCCTGAATAAAAATACGGTCTCTCAAAATCTTGCCCAAAATGCCAAAAAAGGTAAGACTATAGTATTGGGTTTTTTGTGAAATTTTGACTCGATCAGAAGTCGCACAAAATGCGTTTTACCGCATCGTAGAGCATTCCTCTACTATTGCGCGCCTTCCTGAATAAAAATACGGTCTCTCAAAATCTTGCCCAAAATGCCAAAAAAGGTAAGACTATAGTATGGGTTTTTGTGAAATTTTGACTCGATCAGAAGTCGCACAAAATGCGTTTTCCGCATCGTAGAGCATTCCTCTACTTATTGCGCGCCTTCCTGAATAAAATACGGTCTCTCAAATCTTTGCCCAAAATGCCAAAAAAGGTAAGACTATAGTATTGGGTTTTTTGTGAAATTTTGACTCGATCAGAAGTCGCACAAAATGCGTTTTACCGCATCGTAGAGCGTTCCTCTGCTTATTGCGCGCCTTCCTGAATAAAAATACGGTCTCTCAAAATCTTGCCCAAAATGCCAAAAAAGGTAAGACTATAGTATTGGGTTTTTGTGAAATTTTGACTCGATCAGAAGTCGCACAAAATGCGTTTTACCGCATCGTAGAGCGTTCCTCTGCTTATTGCGCGCCTTCCTGAATAAAAATACGGTCTCTCAAATCTTGCCCAAAATGCCAAAAAAGGTAAGACTATAGTATGGGTTTTTGTGAAATTTTGACTCGATCAGAAGTCGCACAAAATGCGTTTTCCCGCATCGTAGAGCATTCCTCTACTTATTGCGCGCCTTCCTGAATAAAAATACGGTCTCTCAAATTCTTGCCCAAAATGCCAAAAAAGGTAAGACTATAGTATTGGGTTTTTTCGTGAAATTTTGACTCGATCAGAAGTCGCACAAAATGCGTTTTACCGCATCGTAGAGCATTCCTCTACTTATTGCGCGCCTTCCTGAATAAAAATACGGTCTCTCAAAATCTTGCCCAAAATGCCAAAAAAGGTAAGACTATAGTATTGGGTTTTTGTGAAATTTTGACTCGATCAGAAGTCGCACAAATGCGTTTTCCCGCATCGTAGAGCATTCCTCTACTTATGCGCGCCTTCCTGAATAAAAATACGGTCTCTCAAAATTCTTGCCCAAAATGCCAAAAAAGGTAAGACTATAGTATTGGGTTTTTTGTGAAATTTTGACTCGATCAGAAGTCGCACAAATGCGTTTTACCGCATCGTAGAGCGTTCCTCTACTTATTGCGCGCCTTCCTGAATAAAAATACGGTCTCTCAAAATCTTGCCCAAAATGCCAAAAAAGGTAAGACGATAGTATTGGGTTTTTTGTGAAATTTTGACTCGATCAGAAGTCGCACAAAATGCGTTTTACCGCATCGTAGAGCATTCCTCTACTTATTGCGCGCCTTCCTGAATAAAATACGGTCTCTCAAATCTTGCCCAAAATGCCAAAAAAGGTAAGACTATAGTATTGGGTTTTTGTGAAATTTTGACTCGATCAGAAGTCGCACAAAATGCGTTTTACCGCATCGTAGAGCATTCCTCTACTTATTGCGCGCCTTCCTGAATAAAATACGGTCTCTCAAATCTTGCCCAAAATGCCAAAAAAGGTAAGACTATAGTATTGGGTTTTTGTGAAATTTTGACTCGATCAGAAGTCGCACAAAATGCGTTTTACCGCATCGTAGAGCATTCCTCTACTTATTGCGCGCCTTCCTGAATAAAAATACGGTCTCTCAAAATCTTGCCCAAAATGCCAAAAAGGTAAGACTATAGTATTGGGTTTTTGTGAAATTTTGACTCGATCAGAAGTCGCAAAATGCGTTTTACCGCATCGTAGAGCATTGCTCTACTTATTGCGCGCCTTCCTGAATAAAATACGGTCTCTCAAAATCTTGCCCAAAATGCCAAAAAGGTAAGACTATAGTCTTGGGTTTTTTGTGAAATTTTGACTCGATCAGAAGTCGCACAAAATACGTTTTACCGCATCGTAGAGCATTCCTCTACTTATTGCGCGCCTTCCTGAATAAAAATACGGTCTCTCAAAATCTTGCCCAAAATGCCAAAAAAGGTAAGACTATAGTATTGGGTTTTTTGTGAAATTTTGACTCGATCAGAAGTCGCACAAAATGCGTTTTCCCGCATCGTAGAGCATTCCTCTACTTATTGCGCGCCTTCCTGAATAAAAATACGGTCTCTCAAAATCTTGCCCAAAATGCCAAAAAAGGTAAGACTATAGTATTGGGTTTTTTGTGAAATTTTGACTCGATCAGAAGTCGCACAAAATGCTTTTACCGCATCGTAGAGCATTCCTCTACTTATTGCGCGCCTTCCTGAATAAAAATACGGTCTCTCAAAATCTTGCCCAAAATGCCAAAAAAGGTAAGACTATAGTATTGGGTTTTTGTGAAATTTTGACTCGATCAGAAGTCGCACAAATGCGTTTTACCGCATCGTAGAGCATTCCTCTACTTATTGCGCGCCTTCCTGAATAAAAATACGGTCTCTCAAAATCTTTGCCCAAAATGCCAAAAAGGTAAGACTATAGTATTGGTTTTTTGTGAAATTTTGACTCGATCAGAAGTCGCACAAAATGCGTTTTACCGCATCGTAGAGCATTCCTCTACTTATTGCGCGCCTTCCTGAATAAAAATACGGTCTCTCAAAATCTTGCCCAAATGCCAAAAAAGGTAAGACTATAGTCCTGGGCTTTTTTGTGAAATTTTGACTCGATCAGAAGTCGCTCTAAATGCGTTTGGCCGCATCATAGAGCATTCCTCTACTTCTTGCGCGCCTTCCTGAATAAAAATACGGTCTCTCAAAATCTTGCCCAAAATGCCAAAAAAGGTAAGACTATAGTATTGGGTTTTTTGTGAAATTTTGACTCGATCAGAAGTCGCACTAACTGCGTTTTACCGCATCGTAGAGCATTCCTCTACTTATTGCGCGCCTTCCTGAATAAAAATACGGTCTCTCAAAATCTTGCCCAAAATGCCAAAAAGGTAAGACTATAGTATTGGGTTTTTGTGAAATTTTGACTCGATCAGAAGTCGCACTAAATGCGTTTTACCGCATCGTAGAGCATTCCTCTACTTATTGCGCGCCTTCCTGAATAAAAATACGGTCTCTCAAAATCTTGCCCAAAATGCCAAAAAGGTAAGACTATAGTATGGGTTTTTGTGAAATTTTGACTCGATCAGAAGTCGCTACTAAATGCGTTTGCCGCATCAGTAGAGCATTCCTCTACTTATTGCGCGCCTTCCTGAATAAAAATACGGTCTCTCAAATCTTCCCCAAAATGCCAAAAAGGTAAGACTATAGTATTGGGTTTTTTGTGAAATTTTGACTCGATCAGAAGTCGCTACTAAATGCGTTTCGCCGCATCAGTAGAGCATTCCTCTACTTATTGCGCGCCTTCCTGAATAAAAATACGGTCTCTCAAATCTTGCCCAAAATGCCAAAAAGGTGAGACTTAGTATTAGGGTTTTTTGTGAAATTTTGAGCTCGATCAGAAGTCGCTCTAAATGCGTTTGGCCGCATCATAGAGCATTCCTCTACTTATTGCGCGCCTTCCTGAATGAAAATACGGTCTCTCAAAATCTTGCACAAATGCCAAAAAGGTAAGCTATAGTATGGGTTTTTTGTGAAATTTTGACTCGATCAGGAAGTCGCACTAAATGCGTTTTCCCGCATCGTAGAGCATTCCTCTACTTATTGCGCGCCTTCCTGAATAAAATACGGTCTCTCAAATTTTGTCCGAAATGCCAAAAAAGGTAAGACTATAGTATTGGGTTTTTTGTGAAATTTTGACTCGATCAGAACTCGCACAAAATGCGTTTTACCGCATCGTAGAGCGTTCCTCTGCTTATTGCGCGCCTTCCTGAATAAAAATACGGTCTCTCAAAATTCGGCTAAAATGCCAAAAAAGGTAAGACTATAGTACTGGGTTTTTTGTGAAATTTTGACTCGATCAGAAGTCGCACAAAATGCGTTTTACCGCATCGTAGAGCATTCCTCTACTTATTGCGCGCCTTCCTGAATAAAAATACGGTCTCTCAAAATCTTGCCCAAAATGCCAAAAAAGGTAAGGCTATAGTCTCGGGTTTCTTGTGAAATTTTGACTCGATCAGAAGTCCCACAAAATGCGTTTTCCCGCATCGTAGAGCATTCCTCTACTTATTGCGCGCCTTCGTGAATAAAAATACGGTCTCTCAAAGTTTTGCCCAAAATGCCAAAAAAGGTAAGACTGGTTTTTTGTGAAATTTTGACTCGGTCAGAAGTCGCACAAAATGCGTTTTACCGCATCGTAGAGCACAGTGGCGCACCGACGGGGGGGGGGTTCGGGTTTGTAACCCCCCCCCCCCCCCCCCTGAGGCCGACCTAACCCCATCCCACTCTGTGACTGCTCCTATGTCCTAGAGGAATGTGGCGCTAATGTCTCTACAAAATGCCGAAAAAATAATCATCATCATTGATGTTACTATTATTTGGCATTTTGTTTACTTTTTTTTACACACGCAACAACTGTGTAATGGCATGCCCGGCCCTTCGTGAAAAATTGAACCCCCCCCCCCCCTGGTAGAGATCCTGGGTGCGCTACTGGAGCGTAGCGAAATATGTCCTGGCTGGCGCGCCTCAAGCCACGCGCGACGCACTTTTGCCGGGGCCGGTGGTGTTGGGCCGGCTGGGCTACCATGGAAGTATTCTAAAAAGTCTCAGTACTGCAATAAAAATGTTCACGCAACAGGATAGTTAACGCATAACATTTCAGAAAAACGAGATCACACACATGTTCACACACACAGCAGTCCGTGTGAACATCTAGGCGCTCGCAAATCTTCTCTTCTTCGTGCAGCAGTTAAGATTGCAGAGCATCGAAGGAAAGTGTACGCGATCGCATGTGCGCTATTTCACCGACACAGCTGGACATGGCACGTCGGCGGAGCTAGCATACATCAAGGACCACTGTCAACAAAATGTGGTTTTACTAAAGCGAAGTTTTATTGAAAAGGGAATCAAGCGACAGTCGCGAGTAGCGGGAACAGAGCCCAGCGGGACAGAAGAAAAGTACACGCACCAAGCACGAAGGGGTACCAAAATGAGCCGGAATAACCACGCGGTAAATGGAAAACCATACCTGTTTAATTAGAAAACAATGAATTACAGTACCTAGAAAGAGATATCCGCAACAGAATTCGTTCACGCACTGCGCACAGTTCGTTCGTTTAGCACACACTGCCCGTTGGTCTACTTCGTCGTCGCAAACACATCGCTATTTTGCAGTTGTCTGCGTAGGACCACACTGCAGTGCCGACACAAACACGTACACAGGAATACAGCGTCCACACCTCGGTTACAGTGCACTAGAATATGGGTAGTGGGTTCAGGAGAGGGCATGCTCCACGCGCCGGCGTGAGGCGGAGAGTGTTGACGGGTCGCGTATGTATGCGGCGGCGCTGCGGTAGCGTGGGCTGTACGCTCGGCGGCTGCGCTCAGCAATATCCCCAGCACTCCCGCCTAGGGTTCCCTACTCCCGCCTGCTGCAGTAGCAGCGACTTGCGTTTGCTTTTTTTTACTGTCTTGTTTGCGTCGCTGTGTCGTGTGCTGTTGTTCTCCGCTACCTCGAGCGCAGAATGAAGTAACTCGCGTTTCCTTCGCTGTTCTGCAGCTACAGCACAGTCGATGTGATGCTGTTGCGCAAAGCTCATACTCCTTGTTTAGGATGCAGCGAGAACCACGAAGTGCTTAACCCCGATGCTTACATCCAGAATCGCTAAGCTTGGTGCCGCCAGAAGGCTTCACTTTCTTGTAAAAGGCCTTAATGTGTCACCGAAAGCACCAAAGCAAAAAAAAAAAAGAAAAAAACTTGCAAGCGAAGTTGAGTGAGTGCTCGTAGTTGTTTCTTCGGCCTATATGTTCTCTGAAAGAACACCACGGGGTCGTGTCTCAACAACCATGCACAAAGAATTTAATATATCTGACAGCTGGAGCGAAATAGTCTCACATACCTTGTGGGCAGTGATTTGTACTTTCAACCAGTATTTTTTTTATCAGTAAGTATCAATTACATATTTTTTACCTACTCAAAATTTTAAATATCGCTTTAATCCCTTATATTTCAGTTAGAAAGTTACAGCTCGGTTCAGATAAACCGGGAACGATTCCCTTCATACTGAACTTTGTCACATTTGTTTGTTTTTTTTACCAGTAAGGACAAGCAGCCTTGAAGTATACGTGGAATGCGAAATGAATGCGCGCTGCAGGCGATATTTGACAGTTACATAGCTACATATGATGCATCTCGGAACACGCTTACGCTTATCTCGCTGCCATTTAAGTCGTGACACATTTCGAACCTCCTTGCGTGGCGAAGACATGTACGCTGCGACGACAAACGCACGCAGCCGTGCATTTGCCAAATCATCACTCGGGACGCTTGAGCAGCGGTGCGCAAGCACGCGTCTATTTCATTATAACGCGTATTTCGCGATTTTTGTTTCCTTTTCGAAATGCTTGATGTCTGGGTTATCTGAGGCGGACTACTACTTTGCACGGACTTGTTAGCGATTAAAGCAGTATTTATGAAGTCTACTAATTACAAGGAATATTAATTGACACTTAGTCATAAAATGTAGCCGTTGTAAGTACACACGTACGACTACTGCAAGTGTGAATTTAGCTGAGAAATTTTTTCTAGAACTTCTGCCTTTCTCAGAAATTTATTGCATGATGGGACGCCCTATTAATTATGCACTTTCGGGAACGCAAAACACCTGCACGGCTGTAAATAAAGAGTGGGTATGTCATGAAAACATGTCTTTCTTGTACTTCCCTTTTATAGAACACGCAAGTGGCTATTTGTTGCTCACCAACGCTTTGGTTTCTCCGGAGAGTACGAAGTGATATGTTAAAGCCGCTCAGTAGCTCCCTGCAGCCAGAGAACCTTGCTATTAATCAATGACAACACCGGACTTTGGGATTAGCTAGAAGGTCGCACCACCAGGTACGTCTGTCCTTTGCGAACCCGGAAACATCATAGGATGCATCGAATGATAAGAATGGTCTATCCGGAAAAAGCTACGAGTTAGGTCTGCCAACCTAACACCTATTTTTGGCGAACTTCTGAAAATCGTGGCCGAAAAGTTGTGCAAAGTTACATATAATCTGGTAATAATCGTTCACGCAATTGATGGTTCGCAATTTTCACTTTTTCAACACCGACTTCTCGCGTACGGAATGATGCAAGGTCGAAACTTATTAGGTAGGGATGCAGCGGCTTCTCCTTTTTATGCCCAGTAAAAATTTTCATGTGCTGACCCCGGCAAGACCGCGCCGAGCTCCCAAAATCAGCTCTCAATCTGTTGACAAACCGTTTATCATAGGAATGTTCTTTATGTAAGTAGATCGTCGTTTAGAGACAGCGCACACTTAAAGACACTGAGCGCCTCTGAGCAAATCCGGTCCCATCGAGCCATGCTGTACGGTTTTACAAGCCACAATATCATTTACGTATGCCATTTAGCCCGGCAATTCTTGCGGGCAGCAGTAACTGTTTCACGGGACAGGCACTGAAATGCGGAGCAACAATTCCATGCTGCGACGTAACGTACAGCGGGAGTATGGTACGCGAGCCTGCTCGAGCTTCGTACTGCATACAGCCCATGCTCTACTGGCGCCATCTCGTGCCGTCAACGTGAGAAGCGTCACTCCCGGCCGCTCTCTGAGCCCACTACCCGTATATTCTAGTACACTGTACCTCGGTGTTCTCCGCACACGCGGAGTGGAGATACAAGAACATGGTCACTCGCAAACGCACGTACACTGCCGAGACTCCGGGAATCTACGTTCACGAGACATGCCAGCGCCACCCCGTACGACCAGTCCGACCCCCGCGAATGACCCCCTCTATACCCCTCCTTTTTCATTGTCCCGTGCAGCTGTGCGTCTGCTTACAAAAGAAAACACACAAAAAATGCGTTTAGCCTCGCTCCCATGTCACTCACTCGGAGCGAAAGACGCGCTTGGAAATGCTGGGCATCGCTCTGCTGGGCGGCTGGATGTACACACATTTCCCAGAAGCACTTGCGCGCCCACGGGTGGCGCTGCGGTGCTTGAAAAAGGTCTATTGGACGTTCGCTTTCACAATTCATTGCGTGTGTAGTATACGTCCCATGTGGCGAGATCGCGTCCTTCAAAAGTCCGTGAACCCTGTCCGAACCTGTGACTGGAAAGGAATTCAGTACTTTGGCAAGCTCTAATGTGGTTGCGTGAAGCGTCAAAGGATATTCCTATTCCTGTATGTCCGCCTCGGAGCCAAAAATACCTGTCGCATCAAATTTGTAAGCCGTCCTGCAATGAAATTCTCCACGTTCCGAAAGCGATATCCACTTACGAGTGTACAGTGTAACGAAAGAAAAAGGAAGGGAATAACGAAACACGTGTCTGGTGGTTACAATGAAAAGAGCGTTCACTTTGTCCTTACGATGCTTGTCGCATTTCTGAGAAAATGAACGTCAGGTGAGCTGGATAAAATGTCCCCTTCCTTTCATTCATTACTGCGTCAACAATCTCATCTGCAGGAGCACGCCAATCGCGTGGCCGGCCAAGATCTCAGACACTCACGGAATTTAACGAAAGCCTCAACGTGAAAACGTGCCTACAAAGAACCGCTGAACCGCTCGACAACCAGAGCGGTTCAGCGTGAAAGCGCCCACATTTAGCGGGGCGTCTGTCGTCGGCCAGGGTGTTGATGCCTTGTTTTTCCTCCGGATGCAACCAAGGCCGCACGCCCATGCCGCGGAGGACAACTTCCCCTCTATAGATATCTGTGCGAAGAACCTCGAATCGACCCCACAACAGAGTAAAGCCCTTTACAACAGAGACGACAGAAACGCCCCCATCTTGATAGCGTGACGTAATGTGTTATCACACATGGGCGTTCGTACAAGCAAACAAACAAAATGTAAGAGCGAGGAGGTGGGCAAGCAAGCGAAAACGTGAAACACACGAGTTCGTTGGCACTAAAAAGGGAGAGCTCTGTGTTTTCTCTATGAGTTTTTGTCTCTGCCTGAAACCATTGTTCAGGAGGGTGCCGGTTCTAAGTGTTGGACGACCACCTCCGCAAGAAGTGTACTGAACATTGTTCACGGTTCTTCAAAAGAACAGTTCGTTGACCTCAGTGGGCTCTTAGTGACAAATCAGGTGTAAACCCCCATTTCACCGTGTTGCACGTAGCAAACGGTTTATTGCTGTTTCCGCAGCTCTGTGATTCTTATACTCTTGATTGATTGATTGATTGATTGATTGATTGATTGAGTGAGTGAGTGAGTGAGTGAGTGAGTGAGTGAGTGAGTGAGTGAGTGAGTGAGTGAGTGAGTGAGTGAGTGAGTGAGTGAGTGAGTGAGTGAGTGAGTGCAGAGCAACAGAGGAGCTGCGAACTACATTTCTTGCCAGCCGGAACGCTTTATGAAGCATTTAAATTTTGGCATACGAGTGTTCCTCAAGCTCACTTCAATATTATCAATTAATATTACTGGTCGAGATGGTTTTGTGACAATCACACCACGATATCCACCTTCGTTTGCACGCGGTTGCAAGTTAACGCGAGAACTGCGCTGACACCACGTGAAGGGCGCCCGACGCTGCGGCAGTAATTCTCACAAAGTGGCTGCAGGAAGTCCTAGGATATTTTTTTTTTTCCTCGATGTTGTTCTGTTCCTTGCAGCCCCACATCGGGCCTTGCGACGTCACGCGCCAAGTTCGTGAACGTCACCACTTGTGGGAATTTCACGCTTTGTTCGTCTGATTGTATGCGTGTTTTTCTGTTTGGTGTGGAAGTATATTCATGACTGTGTAAAAAGCGAGAGAAGGAAGCTTCTAAGTTTTAAGAGGCCCGGCTAGCCCTCACTTGCCACTAGGCACAGCGGTCGAAGACATAAGAAACGTTTACAATCTCGGCAACAGAAAATAATGAGGAGCAGTTAACGCCGAGGTGCGATCAAAACTATATTGAGATAAACGTTTAACAAAACTAAACAACATTACGGCCCCTCCACTGCGTGAGGATAGTCGATCAGCCACGCCGAGTAAGTGTCGCTTCAGTGCCTCTTTAATTGCGACTGCGCGAAGCCCGCGGAGATAAATACTCGGAATGCAGGAAAATAAAGAAGTGTGCCTGCACGTCTTTCATGATGATGATATCTTTTTCGAACAGACGTGGACGTTGAGACTAGCTATAGACAGCTTCGTTGTAAAAATGTGTACACGCAATCCATGAAGTGAGTCAAAAGTAGCGGAAAGCAATGGACGCGCAGTATGCGGAGGTATCTGTACACCACAGATATCCCATCTACGATGAAATTCAACGCAAACGTCCAGGACAACGACACCGAGGAGAGACGACACACGCTCTTCTCTCAGCAGTTTTCCTCGACGTTGGCGCTGAATTTTGTTGTAATGAAATTTGTACCAACTAAGCGCAACCAAAGTTTTATTGAAGATCCCTCGGGCGGCGCGTCATTCAGATGGCGAGTGAGCGGAGCATCGACTCGTAGCGAGGATCCCCCAAAGCCCGCAGTCCGACTGCACATATTTCTGGAATAACTAATCATTTGTCACATATAAACATCCACAAACGCGTACATAAATATCCGAGCTTAATTACGCAAGGAAAAGCAGGTAGTAGCGTAATAATTATCGTCAGCAGGGCGGAACACTGCCTGACAATTTCGCGCGCGGTCGACTAACGCGTCCTGGACTCATATTGCATATCGCCGCGAATAAAAGCTGTTCGCACAACGGACTGACGTATTTCTTACATTTAGGAGCGAAATTATAAGGCCGTGCATAGCCGTCGTTGTTAGCACGGTTACGGTAAGTGCTGGTGTCCGTGTGTGTTGTACTGTGCGTAGTGGGCAGTTTCCATTCTTTCAAAACGCATTATTTTTTTTTTTTTCTTATGCAATGGGAGCGTCTCGAGGTCTGTGAAGTATGGTGAAAATGTGTGCACTTCTCGCTAAGCCAGTATCGCCGGATGGCCTGCTGATAATGCTGGTCGAACGTTGGTCGCCACGCCAACGATCGGCAACGATAAAAGCCGATAAGAAGCGCTGCGGAGACTTCCGTACGCTCGCCTTTCGTGCGAATCTGTCGGGCCTCGAGTGCATTGTGGAGGATCCGTGCCTGATAAGGCCTTTTTAGCGATAAGGTGGAATGGGCGGCAATCTTCGATTTCCTATCTTTTTCGCTCTAGCAACGTAGTTCGTATGAATGCCGCAGAGTACTCACGGAGAAATGCGTGCAATACGCCCGCCTACATCGCGCGAAGAGCGCACGCGGCGAGCGCGAAGAAATATAGTTCCGCGTAGAGAGTAACGTGCGTCACGCAACTCTCTCGACTCTCTTACTCATTTGCCAGCGCGCAGTCTCTCGCTGTGAGACGGGTTGGTTTATAGTGACTTCGAACGCAGACAAAGCAGACTTAGAGGGATTCTAATACGATAGTACCTGACCGCAACATAGTTGGGCTTTGCAACGCTGCAGCGAACTACTGCGCCCCGGCGCGCGCGCGCCCTCGTAGCAAACAAAGGGGCAGCCCCAACTTTCCGCCGAGGCGTCATACGACCGCCGCCACTCGCTTTCGAGGAGGCGACATCGGCAGGCCGATCTCGTGTGCATCAGGGGAGTCAGCTGACAGACCGGTCACGTGCGCTACCGCCCTTCCCTTCCTGCCTCCCTGCCGGCTGGGTCTGCTCGGCGCCTCCGCACGAAAGGTTTGTGTACTCCGTTTTACGTGCGCTGTGTTCGTTGTGCCGCTGTGGGGCGTGCCTCGCGTAGCAACACTAAATTAACCTGGGACTACTTTCGCCGTTGCTCTCTCGTCGCATGTAATAGGTGTTTGCCTGTGGGCCCTTCTGTGTTGTCGTTTGGGTGCAAGCCGCTGTCAATCATTTGTAAACGATGCCACAGGGTGATAAGAGCGTTTTTTGCGGCGACCATGAAAACGGCGATTCAGGAGCGTGATTGACTGGGCAGATAATTTCTATCACGCTGTGGCTCAGGGGTTTATCCAGAATTTAGATTTTGAGGGGTGTTGCACAAGGTTTAACCAGTCCTCGGCAATGTGTGGCTACCAAGTCTTTGGTTATCTGGAGAATGTTAAAAGGGGGGGGAGGGGGGGGAGGGAGGGGGAGTGTAAGCCCCTGCTGCGGCTTCTCATTGCTATTCTACAGTGACGCACATCTATTTCACCGTAGCACATTAAACGTTCGTCAGTGACTCTACGCACTACCCTTGCACCTGCCCCTTTACAGCAATACGCGATGACCTCGAAAAAATAATAAACAAAAGCAGTCTCGCGCAGCTGCGGGTGGCTCTCCTACGCCCACTGCGATGAGTAATTCTAGAGGCACGTTGTTCGTCCCGTGGCTGTCATTCTCGGGTGACGTCTCTCTGCTCCCCGTTGTGCCGGCTTCAACCGTGCGCGTGGATGCCTGCGAATCCATAGCATTTGGAAGTGGCTGAGGAGGCCTGCTGCTGCGCGTACGAGACTCCGCGGCAACGCGAGCACGTGGATTCGACGGAGTGTGGGACAAAGCCAAATGGGACGGCGGCGATCTATGCTTATGTGCAGCTTCTCCATAGGTTTTTTTTGCCAGTTGTAAGAAGACACCAACAGTATACGTTGCGTTCATTGGCTGTTTGTTTCTCAATCCCCTCGAGCAAAGGTAAGACACTCGTTTTTAAACCTCCACGTTCCTCGTACCTGGCGCCAATGTGACAAGAAGACTCGTGAACGTGATTCGTAACTCGACTGTGGATAATGAGCGTGGTTACATTTCCGTCTGCCCTCAGTTCCGGTGGACATTCCATCTCTCCGAATAGCGTTACAGTGAATTGAATGGCCATTCCTAAGGCGCTGCACACTTCGTGTCATTGCCCTGCAAATATACGCTTTGCTTTAGTTAACTGCTTAGCTTTTTGCTTATTCTCCTAGAGCTATTTTGATATATCCTTTATGACTTACACTTAGTTAAGAGTTCGATTTCATTAAGTTAAAGCGGCCGGAAACAAGCACCGACGTACGCACGCTTAAAAAGTTTAGGGTGTCAGAAGGCGCAGTTAGAGATAAGATAGAAGAAACAACCAGACGGGAGGAAGTGATTAAGGGAAGGCGGAAAGGAATTTTCCGAGTATTCGGTTGTGATAGATGTGCCGGTGCAAGTTCCATCCGCGCATTGTGACTTTCAGGCTGACCCGCCACGGTGGTCTAGTGGTACGGCCCTCGGCTGCAGATCCGTAGTTCGCGGGATCGAATCCCGGCCGCGGCGGCTGCATTTCGATGGAGGCGAAATGTTGAGGCCCGTGTCTTGTGCGATGCCAGTGCACGTTAAAGAACCCCAGGTGGTCGAAATTTCCGGAGACCTCCACTACGGCATCTCTCATAATCAGAACTGGTTTTGGGACGTTAAACCCCACAAATCAATCGTTCCATATATGCTATACGTTACTGAACGCATTCGAGAAACGGCCGTCGCCGTGTGTCTGGCCGAGCGATCAGTCGTCTTACCTCGTCTATTGTCCCGCTGTGATCCTCAACCACGCCCCCGTCGCCTGTAACTCTCCGCACTGCTGCCGCTCATTTGTTACACTTGCATCACTCATCCGCATGTGGCCTTCCCTACCCTACACCATTCGATTTTCAGACTGGACAATGATCGGAAGGCGCTTATCTGAGCCACCTTTCCCTCATCTCACCGTGCCGCCTGTAATTTTCCTTTTCAGCTCCTCTTCGAAGCCCTCAGCGCTCTGAGATATCGCTTTCCTTATAATAGTCTTGCTTATCTAATCTCCCTGGAACTAAAAACACAGTTAAATGGTATAGATACGCACAGTTCCTCCATCGATGGCGTTTAGAAGCGCTCCTTCTCAGCGTGACTGTGCCGAAAGTAGGAGGTCACAAAACATACCAATTGCCAGCAATGAACGATTTACAAGAATAAAAGAATAATGCAGCGAATCTTCAAAGTTTCGCGTATTCCACAATCAATCCTAAAATGGCGGAGGTTTCGCAGGAATCCAAAATGTTCACGGAATCACGCGACATGGTGGGAGTCTTCTGCGGCTATTGGGCGGCAGTGAATTGCAATCACTTAGACCGGTCTCCTCGACGAAACGTTGACTTCAAGCCTGACGCTTTCCTTGTCCGGTCGCCGTTGGTCACGCAATTTTGGGTTGTGCGAATATTCCTAAATTTCGAATATTCGAGCCAAGCAGCGTCCCACTTGGTTCCGTCTTCGATCGTCCGTATTGAATAGCCCGCAAATGAGAATATCTTTCAAATAGTTTGCATACCTTTTAAAAGGCTGATGAAAAGTTAGTAGTACTAATAATTGATGGCGTTTTACGTGCCAAGACCATGACATGATTTATAAGCCACGCCCCGCAAAGAAGGGCTAAGAAGGGCTCTGTAGTAATTCTGATTAATTACAAGGGGTTATTTAACGTGCGTCTAAATCTCACTACCGTCTGGTGTCTGCATTTCTCCCCCTCGAAATGTGGCCTTGGTGTTCTGGATTCGATCCCGCGAATTCGGGCCAACACTCCAGCCGCTAAGCTGGGATTTAACGTCCCAAAACGATTTGTGGGGTTTAACGTCCCAAAACCAGCTCTGATTATGAGGGACGCCGTAGTCGAGGTCTCCGGAAATTTCGACCACCGGGGGTTCTTTAACGTGCACTGACATCGCACAAGACACGGGCCTCAACATTTCGCCTCCATCGAAATGCAGCCGCCGCGGCCGGGATTCGATCCCGCGACCCTCGGATCAGCAGCCGAAGCACCATATATAGCCACTACTAGACCACCGAGGCGAGGCAGCCGCTAAGCTATACCGCAGTAATATAATTGATGGTGTTTTTACACGAGCCAAAACTATGGTAAGACTGTGAGGAAAGCCCTTATTCTGGGGCAATATTGACTACCTACGGTTTTCAAACGCGCACCTTAGTCTAAGTACACGGGTTTTCTTTGCATTTCGCCCCCATCTAAATGCGGCCGCCGGGATCCGACCCGTTGTTGATGTGAAATATGGTGTTAATGTTGGTGTGAAATGGGCGATAAACGCATTTCCCGCGGCCACAGGATGAGCATAAAACATGAGTGTTTACATAGCGTGGCAGACATAGAACGAGCGTTTACGAATACAGCGCTGCAGGCTATACATCTCTCAGAAAGCTACGCTTCACCCGCCGTACAACGATCGTTTGCGCTTTCTAAGAGTTCTGCGGGTTTACAAAATTCTGCTTATTTTTCCCTGGTGTCTCGTTAAAGTTACGAATGCCGTAGGATGTGAAGAACATCGAATGCTGATTTTTGAAACGGCTGTTCAGTGTGCTCTTTGCCCACTCTTGGCTGTCATGAAGGTAAACATCATATACGCTATCATAAGCACGACTGTTCAATTTTCGAAAAGTATTCCGTTGAGTTCGATTCCATCCTAGTACGTACTGTTATATTAAGTTCGGTTGGGTCTCAGAGGGAAGTACTTTACATCCCTACACGTAATTACTAAGCGCATCAAGTGCAGAATCGTACACTTGCTGAACGGGCAAGCTCTGCCACCGATGTTGAGCAGCCGACACCCATAACTTACTTTCTTCTTGAATTAAGTACGGAGTTACAGGTCTACCCAACTCTCTACAACCGACCAATGTTAATGCTAGAGAGAAAGAAGGGATGTTATGCGGAAGGACGGAGAGTTAACATGAAAATCAATGTTAAATCTGCTGCCCTGAACTGGGGAAAGGGTAAGGGAGACAGAAGGGAAGGACAGAAAAGGTGATGAAGAGATAGAATAAAACATGCAGAGCAACATGGGAGCTACGAAGGAGCTGCGGGAAGTTTCTGCGAGCTGTCCGATATAACTCCGGCTATCCGGCAGCTTCCGGCAGCTGGAAAGTCAGCAGAAACTTGTAAAACAGGATTGTTCGATCTTCGTAGTCACCCCTTGTATATGCGTGGGGCCTCCGGCAACACGGGTTACTGCGTTTTCGCAATATTAATTTAGAAATGAAATCTACTCTCTGTCGTGAACGAACGCTGCCAGCTGTGTGTCAAACGCAATCGCAAGTAATCATTTCTCGCTTTTAAGCAGGACAATTGAACCAGCGTGGGTTTTTCCTGGTTTTTCGTCACACCAGGATATTTACATTCATCGCCCAAGATGGCGCCACCGGTAACTTTTAGGGTGAACTTAAAAATATTACTCAATTTTTATGGGGTAGAAGGTATAAACATGCTCGTTTCCGTCAGTGCAAGGAACGATATTTTAAAGCCCCATAACGCGCAACGCTGATTCCGTCAGTACGCACGTGAGCTTTCCAGACCACCTGCTGTGGTCAGTTGAACAGTAGTTACAGCCCATCATTCTCCTCTTTCCCTTTCTTATCACGGTTAAATAATCGTGCGTCGCTCGGCGTGCACAGAAAGAGCTGGCAACAACCGTCAAGGTGTGCGAAATGGTTGCTCCTTGACGCTGGCGGTAATTTTGAACTGATGGCAACGAAAACATTTGAAGAAATGGGTGTTATTTCAAGAGCCAGAAGGTGTGCATGGGAGTACGCGCTGGTTGGGCAGAGAGGGGGAGGGAAGGGGGGCAAGGGCGAAAATTCGGCTACAAGGAAATCCATACGGATTTCTCAGAAAGCTTTCATTTCTGAGAAATCCGTATGGATTTCCTTGTAGCCTTGTGCTACGAAAAAGATGGATGCTAATTTTCCATTTCATAATACGTTAATCCACCCTTGCGGGTTTCCGCAGAACTCATTTGCCATATATTCACGCCCATGTGCTTCGGGTTGTCGATGGATTCGCCCTCGCGATGTCAATCGCTAGCCACCTGGTTAGCTCAATTGGCAGAGCGAGCGCCTTGGACAGGCGTTGGTTCCGGGTTCGAACCCCGGACCAGGACGAATTTTTCGGCAACTAGCAAGCTTTCATTTCTGAGAAATCCGTATGGATTTCCTTGTAGGCCTTGTGCTACAGAACGGGTGGATGGTAATTTTCCCTTTCATAAAAGAAAATGTCTAAACATGGCAGGATAAACTTTGGCACGTGTAACGTACGTGCTTATACCACTACGGGCCGTACTCTTCACAACTGCAAATTCCTTTAGTTATGGATATACGTATTTCATAAATGACGAACACGAAAAAAGAACGAAATTGTTACTAGAGGATGCGCCTGTTCGTATTCAATTGACTTGCCCGTCTAAGGAATAACGGAGGCTGAACTCCATAGTACAATGCAACTCGTCGCTCATGGTGTTGTATCCATTAAATAATATGTTAGTTTTGTAATATTATCTGCACCAACGTGAGAAATGCGATAGTGCCTGGTTAATAAACCGCCGCCTTTAGATTTAGCGCTATCTTCAGGGCTTTTTTGTTTTTTTTATATCGGCGCCACTAAGTGCTGCATTCAAAGTGGAGCATATTGCGTCTACATATGGAAACACTGTATCCCAAGGAGACTTGGACCCCCGTTCGCTCCTTTGCCGTTTTGTTCTGTTTATACTTTCCGTTTTTCTTCCGGGTTCGTGCGACGGCAGGCATCATTAGAGTTTCTTAGAAAAATTACCGTTGGCTATTTTTGTTTGAGACGACGAGGCGATCTTCATTACAATGCACAGGGACCTCTTGCACATCAACGAAGCAAGTATACAGTCGTTTTCGAATGTGCTTGTGTGCGCTGAATGCGAGAGCGATACTCCAGACACACGCGGTGACTGCGTGTTTGTAGAGCTGGGTCCCGTCGCCGCAAGTACGTTTTCATTTTTTTTTTTCCTTCTCTTTTACTTTCTGGCAGGAAAGAAGACAGGCCAAGTCTCCTCCTGTTCACCGACGCGATGGCAACGTTCCAGCTACTCTGCCTCTGCTTGCTTATGGCAACATCAGGTTAGAATGACGCTCAGACCAGTGCGAATTGAAAATCGTATAGGAAATATGAATGCGCAATGCAAAATAATCCGTAACCATAAGGCATAAATAACTAGCCAAAGCATTTCAGACATTTACGTTTGGGAATTCGTGCGGGTCGTGTAAGGCAAGCGTCTCGGGGCTCTTGCGCATATCGTGTTGCAGGAGAACTACAACTACATCCTAGGCGTCGCTGCTTGGCGCAGACAACGCTTCAGGCATGTTAAACATGTTTTCCAAACATTTCTCTTTATCATCCGAGTGCTATCTGACTTTGTCAGTGCGCTGAACCTTATGTCTTCCATTCGTGACGCCTTATCAAACAATCTTTGCACAAATCACGGCAGAATCGCCACTGAGGACCTACCTATCACTCCCCTCATTACGAGGCATAGGAAAGTACGCGGCAAAATGCAAGAGCGGAGGATTCCTGCACTGTGGTTGCTTTGCTGTAATCTAACGATTACGCTGACTGCTCGAGAGAGCTCCGAACAGGTGGCGAACGTAACGACGTTTATTTGCCTCAGCTGTTGCGGATCAGTCCTTACAAAACTCGTTGCTGAAATTAGTATATACTGAGTTTTCTTTGTTACGTTCTTGACTGGCGCCGCCTCCAAACGAAGACGTATACCCGCACATATCAAGGCTACACGCAATTTTTCGACAGGTATACACAACAACGGTATTCCCATGGTGCAATGACCACACAGCCACACTTGCACACATTGCACATATTCACGACAAGCACTCACAACGTGGCTTTGGGAGGCACGGGTTTCTGAACTGGCACTGCGGAGCCAACCGGCGACCCCAGACTCGCCGCGGCCAGTGGAGCTCTACAAGAGGACTATAGCCGGAATTAAGCACGTAATCTATTCACGCAATGAAGTTCGCTGTTGTTGTTTTTGTTGTTGCATACGATGGATTTTCTGTTGGGACGCAGTAAAATGTCATGCATGAAATTTACGAGATGTGATGGCCGTCGAAGCACTGCCGTCATTGTCTTGTTCGCTATCTGGTTTCAGGTAGCGCTTTGAAGTTGATCTCATCGACACAGAGCATGCTCATCCCTCTCGGAAGCGAGTCGGGATTTTACGTCCACCTTGAGTGAGTACCTTAACTCGTTGCCTACCACGGCATTCTTCAATTCCTTCTCTAGCGCATGCGAATTCTTGTTTTTGTTCTTTCATTTCTTTACTTTTTTTTTTTACTGTTAAACCGTATTAATTGTTTAGCATTGTTATATGAGCGCCTCTCTAAAAGGCGGTGAATTTTCTGAAAGTCGTGTATACAGGCGCGCACATTCTTGATCAAAGTTCTTTAAAGCGCAAGTACAAGGGAGGAAGTAAAGTAAGCGGCAAAAGAGCACAACTCATTAACAATACTTACAAGTGAGATGGGGCAAGATGCATGCCTTTCTTTTACACTAACGAAACTTGCGCTAGCTTTTTCTGGCAAGACCGACCTCGGAGAGCTAAAATATGAGCAGAAAATTCAAGGCTTGGCACTGTTCTGAAGAGCACTGCTTGGTACCTAACATGCTCATTTCATCGAAGCGGGACTCAGATTATAAATCTATACCGAGCTGCCGTGCATGGCGAAGTGTTTGTTCGGTGACACTAAGTAGGTGCACGCGACATCCAGTGACTTTGGCGTCTGTATAGTGCGTAAGCGCTGTGTCCGCTCTTGCAGTCAGGCCCCGAATGTGAGCGTTGAAGTGCACGCAGCCGTAAAAGAAGGATGCAATGCGGTCACTCTACCTGGACGAGCATGGATACCTTTGGCGGGAACCGAACCTGCATGGATAAATGTCACGGCCGTCGGAGCCGGCCACGCCACCGTCACGCTCAACACCTCTCAGCCTTACGTCAGGTTCGGTTCTGTTCTGTTCTGTTCTGTTCCATGTATAACGACATTGTTCCCGCATCATGGGTGCACGTACCAGAAGTCGAAGCGAGGTACTTGAGATCTACGAAGCCATTATTTCCGGTTGCATGCAGTCTGCATCTTGGTGTACTATTCATGCATGACCAACATAGAAACCAAGAACCCATGCTACTAAGTAGAACCTCGTTATAACGAACACGGATATAACGAACTATTGGATATAACGAAGCAATCGCAATCCCCCTTGAAATCCCCATAAATGAAATGGATATTGGCTATAACGAACTAATGGTTATAACGAAGTAATTACAGCTCCCCCTTCAACTTCGTTATAACGAGGTTTAACGAGGTTATAACTTGGTGCAGGCTCATCTATAGCCTCGTCACTGTTCCCAACGATGGTCCGGCCCGAGGTCTACCCGTCAAACGTGATACAGCCTGAAAACCATCACAGCGTTATCGGTACTACTTTCACTAACACATTTATCCATTCACACTTGAACCCATTACCATGGAGGCATTCCAGGAAGAGCCAAAGTACTGCTCTCCTAAATATGCAGTGCCCTTGCTGGAACAGAATGTCACAATTCATTATGGGTCACCTTGCGTTTTAGTACGTTAACTGTTATTTAACGTTCTGTGCCGAATTCAGAACATTCTAATATGTAATGTTAGAGCCTATAAAATGTGATAATTTCCTGGCCTTGCACCGTCACGCGACAATTTGCGATGACCGTGTGTGGATGCGCGTCTTTAAGCATTGTAATCGGCATAACGTTGTCATCAGTAGCACTGTTAACTCGGCGTGCGCATACCCGTGAACAAGTAGCCGCGCTATCTGCTGACTCGATATGTGTGCACGACGCCTCCCAAGCATTTGTGCATCACCAAGCGCACACCACTATTGTTGGCGTCAGGGGCGAATCCAGAATTTTGTCAAGTGGCTGACACCACGCTTGCAGTACGGCCGATTCCTTCGTTCACGTGGAGGTCTTTAAGCTGGGTTGGCTGGAGACCTTGAGCATCGTGGTGGGCTGGATCTACTTTTTGGCCTGGTCCGTCTCTTTCTACCCTCAGATCTACCTCAACTGGAAGCGAAAGTGGTGAGTGCTATTTTATACGAGCGTTTTTTTTTTTTGTTTGTTTTTTTATGGGTATAGCTTGTTTTAGCTGCATCCCCACTATTTGGGTGGACTATAGGTATATAACACACGCAGGAACGGATGCAGTTTATATGCACATGACCTCGAGTGATGTCGTTTTCTCTCTGTTGCACGTCGGCGCATCGCGTACCTACACTACCTACGCCGGATAATCATACGTGAATGCTTCCCGATGGCGGAATTGGAACTCTGGGCCTCTACCCTAGTAAAGCGATCTGTACGGCCATTCCAATAACTTCATATGTGCCCGTAATGTTTTATGGACAGATATGAGAAATTCTATATGACAAATATATATAATCTATGTGTATATCGTAAGGAAGCATATGGAACTCTTGGAACCGACGTTTCAGTGAGGTTTAGATTTTGTGCGCGATCGCGACGAGCGACGCAACCGATGTACCCGCCGCACTGCTCTTTGCTGAAAAAATCAAACCCCATGCAAGCGACGGCTCGAGCGATACATCAATCGACGGCTTCCCGGTGTTGCCAGCTACTGTGTGCCAAAGCTGGGTTTTATGGACGCAGTAATAACTTAAAGTCAACTGTTCAGCCGTGCAAAGTAACATTAAATAGGTTTGGATGTATTGTACTAGTTTTCTTTTGGTGCTCGGTAATTGCTGGCAGTTGTTGCAAGCGCGCTTGTGTGAGAACCGGCAGTGTGTCACTCACGTACAGCTTGTACCGGCCGACTGGTTGCGATTGGCTGTCGCTAGTACGACTTCCGGGTGACGAGCGACCGTTTCTGAATTTCCGAAAACCGAGCGATCGACCAAGCGACACGTCGCGCGACGGCCAATTTCGTCAAATATCGCGTCGCTCGTCGCGGTCGCGCACCAAAATCGCGCACATGCGGTTTCGGCTTAACGGTGTAGACACTATACGCCAGAGAGGTACGTCTTACCAAGGCGGAATAAGACACCTTCAACATTGTTCGCGTTCAAACAAGCCCGTCGAGACGCTTGGCTCGTTGTCACAACGCTGGCGGACTGCCGACGAGTCACCATTTCATTTCGATGAAGCAGGTTAAGGCAACTCGAGAACTACTGAAAGAACGGCCGTCTTGTGATCTGTGAGTGTTATGGCAATCACCGCTAAATGATTATTGCAGGTGCAAATCGTAGTGGGCTGAAGTATTATTTGTCATTTCCAGTAGCGACGTTTCAAACGGAGATACTGTTGTGGGTCATGCACGCAGCCTTGAAGGAATCCAGCCGGTCAAACAGCATGCCTTTATTGCATACCAAAGTAACCGGACAGCCGCCTGGCTGCCGGTGGACAACGCAGGGTCAAAATACAGAGTGGCGTTGAATATCGACTCGCTGCAGACCGCAAACGAACCGGTCCCTAAAGCCCGACCCACATGCAGCGCTTTTGCGGCCGTTTTCTGGCGTTGCGTCTCTCGCCGTCTTCACAACGTCGCCGAAAGCGAGGGCGACCAACCACACGACGAGCGCACAGACCGGCGCCAGCCCAGCGTCACACAACGTGGGCCGATGAATTTAATGTAGGGCCACGGAAAGCAGTGTGCAATGTGCGCCACTGGAACAACAATAAATATTCACGGTTACAGCTTATATGCCTTACTTGAAGTTCCGCAGTGCACAAGACATTCATTGCATTGCAAAAGAAGCACACCACGGAACACAGTTTTTTTTTTTTTTGTACTTGTGGCGGCACCTATGGAGATCAAAGTTAACCAGCAAACTCAAAATCGATGGCTTCCGAGACTCGCGCTTATCTTTGAGGCCTAGCTGCCGAAGTAATTGAGAATGGTTCTCGAAAACGGTGTAATGTAATCCAGTGTGCGTTGCTGTCGAAGCATCTGTAGACAAACATGAGTCAAATACAAGCGTCAGTTGGGATCTTGAGGTTCACACAGTTCGCGACGATGAGTGAATATATTCGAGGCGGGCCGTGCCCGCTTCGGCGAGGACGCCATTTCTCCGGCGGAAGTCGCTTCGAGCCGCGCGCTGATTGGTGTCCGCTCACCCAGCAGTTTCCGGCGTCGGCGCTGCAGCGCGGCGGCGGCGTCAATATCTGGACGGTCTTGATCTCGGCGTTTCGGCTGCCGTCACTCTCAGCGTCGACGCAGAGTGACGCCGGAGAGAGAAACGCCAGAAAACGGCGGAAAAAGCGCTCCATGTGGTTCGGGCTTTAAGGCTTCGTCCAAAAAGGCGCCAAACTCGCAAGTTTGCGCTAACGTCCTCAGGTCAGCAACAAACTGCGCAATTGTTTCTTGTTCATGTTGTGAGTGGCGATGAAACTTCGCTCTCTCTCCGATAACCGCAGGCTTCGGCGACAGGTGACTGCGCAATTGAGTTAGCAGTTCTTCTAAAGATTTATCGGATGGTGCCGAGGGAGCAGTTAGAGACTTCAATAAGGCATACGTCTTCGGCCCTATCACGCTTATGAAGACGTCCACTTTACGCTTCTCATCCACCTGGTTAGCTCGCAAGAATGCCTGAACGCGCTCTTCGTAACTTGGCCAATCGCCGGAAGAGGCTTCGAAAGGTTCTACTTGCCCGAGCTGCACAGCCATGGTGGGCGTACTTGCTTGCACTCCCCCACGTCGTCGCCTAGACCGGGCTCTTCCTCGCGTGCGTGCTCGTTAGCTCCGGGGTCCTTGCTGCCGCGGACGCCCTGAAGTCCTCAGCCAGAATCCATCTTCAATCCCATCCTCGTCGCCAGTTTATGTTGTGGGTCATGCACGCAGCCTTGAAGGAATCCAGCCGGTCAAACAGCATGCCTTTATTGCATACCAAAGTAACCGGACAGCCGCCTGGCTGCCGGTGGACAACGCAGGGTCAAAATACAGAGTGGCTCTCATCTAGGCCGTCGCAGCGGCTTATGAACACTTCGGGTGGCGAGGGAGATAACTGATAAGCACAGCGCGCGCGAAACAGTACGTGGCGTTATCGCACTACGTCACTGATATACCACAGATACAAGGCACCATACACTTGATTATCTTTTAGCAGTGAGACATGGTTGTCTGTGTTCTTTTAAACGCCAGTGGTACATGAGTTCTGCGACGCGGGTTAGCGCCGCCTTTCAGAGGTGGTTGCGCCACGTTGCGTGAACACGCCGGCAGCGTTTGGCGCGGCGTGGATGGTGTTTGGCCGAGACAAGACTTACAACAAAGTTCAGTTCTGCTTGGCCGGCAGCCACTTCATGTTCTCATCTATTGCTGATTGCTGGAGGTTCCAGCATTTTTTTTTTCTTTACTCGCTTAATACGTTACCGCGCAAGTTCAAAGTTAAAACAGAAACACACGGTAGGCTCTGAAATGAATAAGTGGCTCAACCAATAACACGTATTACTGTTTTCATCGTCGTTGTCTAACTATGCCCAAGTTGCGTTAAACGGTCTTTCTTCATTGAGTCTTGTGGACGATCAGCGCCTTCGTGTCCCCAAGCTGAATTAGTAAGTCTTGCACGAATGTCTCGCAGCGTTGAAGGACTGAGCTTCGACTTCGTTGGACTCAACCTGACTGGATTCCTGGCCTACTCATTCTTCAACCTGGGCATGTACTTCAGCCCCGTCGTTCAGGTAAACTGGAGACACCTGTTCACCACTTCTTGTTCAGACTTGGGAGCTTCACCTACAGTGCGCCTCCAGTGCCGAGCTATCGCTTTCGACTCTCAAAGGAAAAGCGGAGGCGCCCTGCAATGCCTTTTTTTTTTTTTTTTTGCCATAGGCGTACAACGCAGCCGCAAAGCACCCTGGCTTTCAGCGATCAGCAATCTCGCGATGGAGGTTTTGTGGCAGA